>VWPU01006557.1:0-228278 GCA_013398955.1 Callaeas wilsoni
CGGCCCGCCGCGCGCACCGCGGCCCCGGCGCGCTGAGGGGGCGGAGCGCGCGGCCCTGCCCGCCCCGGGAAACCCGGGATTCCCCCGGGACAACGGGAGCGGCCCCGCGGCCTGCAGCCCTCTGCTGAGCCGCTGCCGCTCCCCGTGCCGCACGGAGACGCTCCGGGGCGCGGCCCTCACGGACGAGCTGCCCCTTCTCACCAGAGTTACCCCCGTTTGGACAAGGAACATCAGGACAGTCAGCGAGGGTTTCAAGGCTGCCCTGTCTGCACTGGACTGCAAACTTCGGAAAAATGGTTTTACACGGCAGCACTGCACCCTTGACATTGCAGCTGATACTGACAATTCCGTTATTACTCCTCAAAGCAGTAAAAGACATTACCGAAGAACTGGTAGTGCAATCCTGTGCTTGAGCAGGGAGCTGGGGCCAGATGTCCCATTGTGGTCCTTCCCAGCCTGACCCGTTCTGTGAACTGCAGTAGTTACAAATGCTGCATCCTCTATGCCAGTTACTCCTGTACAAAAGGCCAGTAACCTAATTTTTAAGAAAGAACTAAATTTTTCATCATTTTCACTCAAACTGGTAAAAAAGCCTGAAAGTCTTTATTTTTAAAAGTCAGCATCTGAGTCTGTGTTGTCAGTGACTGCACAGTGCCCGTCCTTTCCGCGCACAAGCACCCCAGAAGTGAACCACGCAGCACCACCACTCTACTGCAGGTCTCCCATAGGGGCACACCGGGGGTTTGGACCACTGACGCAGCAGTAGAAGTGAACTTGTCAAAATGTGTGTCAAAAAGCTCTGACACTGCTTCCTGTGACTCCAGCTGCAGCCTAGCACTGGCAACATCAAGTGTTTCTAGCTTCTTGATTTGTTTGGGTTTTGGTTTAGTTTTTTGAGTGTGGTAAAACCTACTGCTCCTCACTGGTTCCTGCCAACATTCACCTTCAAGTGACAAAGCTCAGCTGTATAGCTTTTTTGCCTTGAAGACTGAGAAGGATACCTTTTATCTGATCATCTAAATCTCACCCACTTCTGCACAGTTCAAGAGATGTGCCAGTTCTACACAAAAAAAACAGAAAAGAAAGAAAAAGAAAAAAGAAAAAAAAAAAAGTTGCATGGTAAGAATTGGTGTAATTTTGTAACAATTTTTTTTGTGCTGCTTGTTTATTTCTGCATCCTGATGGGATTGGTTTCAACACTCCTCAGTGTACCAGCACAGCCCAGGTATTGAGTGAGGTGGTTATGGTGGTCTGGGGCTCCACCTAGGCACACACAGCCTCTCCGCAGCAGCGGCAGCAGCTCACTTGAGCATGGCATGCACAGATGTGCACAGGTTTTCTCCTTCTGTAGTCAGAAAGAGACATGGCAAGCTTAGGAATCCAGTGTTCTCTGTCACCAGAAACTGCCATGGTGAAGGGTCCTGATGGTACTTCTGGGTATCCATGGACCTGCATGCTTCTGCAACCCTGGGCACCCAGCAAAGTCCATCCAGCAAGTGTTTGGTGTTGCAGACATTTGTGCACCACAGGAGTTACAAATGTGAAGTAGCTGCAGGCTGGCAAAAGGGTCCCGACACTGACCAGTCTGGACACAAAGCCTTCCTTCCATCCCTCGCTCCCTCCCTCCCAGCCGTGCCAGACACATCTCGTCTCCAGCCTGCCAACAGAAGGGTCTAGCACTGGGTGCAACTTGTGCCATTGCTTATCTGGATTTCCTGGCAGAACTGTTCTCCAACGGATCCAACAGACTGAAAGAGATCCAGCAAACCTCATCTCTCTCCCAAGGCTCTAAGGGAGAAAGTGGCATCTGCACAAGCATGCCAAATCTCCACCTCCAAAATGCTGATCCCTTGGTTCACCCTGGCTGCAATGAGGTGCAATGAAACAAAGGCTGTAGTACTTGGTAGAAAACTGGGATTCTTGCCACTTTTGTTAGTCTGCCTTAACAACCCTGTTGGGTCTTTCCCTAGGCCTCACCTCCGGCTTGGCAAAAATAAGGCTACTTCATGGCCTCCTTTTACATGGCAATCCTCTCCTTCAGACACCTTTGCTCACGCTGCCGTTCCTCATGAGAGTCCCTGCTGAGGTTTATGGCCCTGTTGTGAGCTCTGAGAACGCCTTCTCACACTTTCCGTAGCAGTCAGTGCTCCTCCCAGCTGTAATCCCTGCAGTACCTGGAAGCAGGGACTTTCCACAGGGGCCAGAAGCTGTGTTCAGGGCTTTTCTGGAGCCCATGAGAGACAAGCATTTCTCCTGAATTGTTCCAAAGACATAAGTGAAATAGGTTGGATTCCGTGATGCAAGATTAGTTTGTCATCGTAATTACAGAAATGGATGGTCAAACTCCTCCTTGCCAGAGTTCCTACTTCTAATGGAGCTACAGTACAGGAGACAGCTTTTCCTAGAGAGATGAAGTCTTTTTCTAAGTCCAGTTACCTCACTTGGATGAATCAATCTGTATTTTAAAAGACCCCTGTTACCTCTATTTCTCTTGCATTTGGAAGTGAACTCATGTTGAAAACCACCAGCCTGTCAATTAAAAGTCTTATAGACGAGGACCTTCGAAATTGATCCTAGACTGGAACCTTTGCCCAGATCTATTGAGTCATGGTGGTAATTCATTTCCTCTTTACCAGGGGAAAACCCTGTCTCTATAGTTACCTTTTCTCTTTGCTCCAGTTTTGTGCCCAGTTCAGTTACCTGATCCTTACTATTTTCTCTTCTCCTGTTCATGGTGAGCAAACCCAATCTATGGGTGGAAAAGTATTTCTTACGGCTTTGAATCTAGTGAGGATAATTTAAAACAGATTTAAAATCACTGGAATTTTTAAAGACATCCAAGACAAACAATTCCAGATAAAGGAACTGGGATGGACAAACTACTGACATACTTGCTGACAAAAAATAAATTTTCTTCGAAAAGGGGAATGCATTGCTTCTGGTTTGGTTACTCACAGAAAGTGCTGCTAGGGATATATGAGAAATACGCACCTACATGTTCTTTACTCTCAAATAATGGCAAATGCAGTTAGCACGAGAGGTGATGAGCACTGATGCATATTTTCTCCTGCTGGTGATATAGCTGTGAAGCAGGAAAAATTACATTGAAAATACAAGGCATCTAAATAGGTGACATATTCACACAACTCAGTGCTTAAAAGAAGACATCGTGTTTTATTAGGAACAAAAACTCATTTCTAAAGAACAGTGATCAGTGTAGTGTCCCTCTGTGCAGTGTGAAGTGAACACAGAACGGAGTTAAGGACCTGTGATGGGCGTGCCCAAAATGTGCAGAACTACCTACAATCTACATGAAAATTGTGTGTCCTCAAATAAAGACAAAATTACCTGAAAGACTGAAACATAGTAACAATAATTTTAAGTGTTCATCTAAGAAATATTTGTAACTGTTTTTGCTGTAAAACAGTGACATTTCTAATACAGTAGTTCCATACAAAGCCTCAGAGTTAAAAGAAAAAAATAAAAAATTTGCCAGATCTTCACAACTTTGAGGTCTGCTAAGGCCATCATGAGGTCAGTCTTTGTGATGTTCTCTCTGGAGAATTTTTCCAGCCCTAGCACTCTGAATGTTTTTCTGTCTTTGGATAGTTTTCCTTCCCAGCCCCTCTCATTACATGCAATAATACATCCTCTGTTTCAATTGGAGGCTGGTGTGTAGTGTTCCACAAATCACATCTTGGAACCAGAGTGCTCAGCTTTCTTCTTATGTCATTTTATTTTATTTTATTTTATTTTATTTTATTTTATTTTATTTTATTTTATTTTATTTTATTTTATTTTATTTCTGCCTCGCTTTGAGAGTATCTCCTGTCTGCAGTTGCACTCGTGTTCACCAATAGTTCTGGTATTTCTTGGAAATAATTCTGATTTCCACCTACTTCATGTGTTCCCTGTCTACATAATAGCAGCAATACCTGCATTTCTGAGTGCTGCCCCTCTTTGTATGTCCTTATTTCTTACCTCTGCTACTCCCAAACCTCTGGGAAGCACCAGGTACCAGCTGCTCCCGCAGGTCACCCTGTGTCGCTGTAAAGCTGAACGTGCCCGTACAAGTACCCGTGCCGATCTCGAAAGAACAGCAAACATTCTCGCTCCGGAGAAACGAGTTGCGAGCCCTCCGGGCCGTGTTCCAGCCGGGAACACGAGCGGCTCCACCAAGATCCCCGCAAGGCGCAACCCGCGACCCATGGCTGCCTGTCCCGCGGCCGCCGCCAGAGGGCCCCCGCGGCCGCCGCCGCCCGCGCTCCCGGCGCGGCCGCTGCCGAGGGGCGGCAGAGAACGACCGCCCCATCCCAGCGCGGGATCGACGCGCCGTGCCGCGGGAAAACATCCCGCACCGCAGGGCGAGTGACCCCTGGAGGGGCAGCGAGGCTTCCTTGGCAGGTGAGCGCTTTGGAACACGGGGGAAAATAAATGAACGGGTGAAAAGGAGTGGACGAGCGGGTGTGCGCTGCAGCTATAAATAAGAGGGAGGACGTGAGTGATGAGGAACCTAAGCTCTGCTGAGGCTTCCCCAGTGTGTCTTGAGCAGAATCCGGCATGAAATGACCCACATCTCACCTACGTGTTATGGGATGTCAACCAAAACGTGGACTTCACAAGATGCTGTTCTTCATCCGCATCCCACACAATCCTTGAAAACTCCTGAATTTTCAAGGGACTGATTGAAAATTTTCTCTTAAGAGAACTCCAAGTTTTAAACAAGTCACATTCATTAGTTGCAATCCAAACCCCACCTTTTTAGTATATATGTGGAATCTAGGTATGTATTTTCTCATTGCTTCAGCCTAAAAAAATGCACCAAACAAATGCTCCAGCATTAAAGCTTTATTCATTCCAGGGCTTGGCAATACAGTATAAACTTCAAGTCAATAGCTGTAAGTGAACTGCAAACTGCACATTTTTCTCACGGTACATTTAATTAATCTCCCAAAGGTTTTAATTTTAGAAGACTTTTTAAAAATTTTATATTCTACTGTTTCTTTCTTAATATAGACAGGAAGAGTTCTTTGTATGGTCTGATGGGAATATCTACAAGAAAGCATTAGAAACTGCATCTCCAAGCACCTTTCTTTCCCAGCTCAGTTACCAAATTTATTTCTTTCATTGGTGCTCAACCAGCTGCAAGGTCTGAGAAGTGTGTCATGCATTTTCAGCATGAAAAGTGTCATCTGTGTGGATTTAAAAGTTGTGTGCGTATAAAAATAATAAAGTTCAGTGATAATTTGAGGCAACTTAGACAAAGGAAACTAGACAAGGAAGAAATCAGCAGCTCATCAAGCCTTTTCAATGATCCCACTAAGTAACTGCTCCCAAGGCTCAGTCACGCTACCGTTAACAGAGGAAACAAGTCTACATGGCGTGGATTGGTGCCCAACTCTTTAGTCCCGTCACCAGGCACACAATCAGACAAGAGTTACACAGATTTTCTATGCACAGCACATTTTCCTTCCCCAGGGAACTCCTCAGCAGAGGGGACCAAAGCTGCCCCTGATCCTTCTTTATCTCTCCAGGACCCAGGCTGCAGACAGGGCAAGCAGGAGAACCCCTCCATGGGGTGTGACACAAGGACAAATTGCCTCAATGGGAAACTGTTCCAGCCAGGAGATTTCAAAATAGTCACAAACATGCACTGCTTTCTTGAGGTTGTATTTTCCCAATGTCATTATGATCAGTGTTTAGCCTATTGATTGAAATTTCTTGAAAAAATATGTAACTTTCAAAGGGCCAAGGGCCAAGTTAGCTGTTACTGTTCCAGTAACATACCGTGTCATTCTGTAAATAATGACAAATTATTTTGGAATAATTTTTGTGTCAGTGAAAAGCAGCCAGAATGCACGGAATTTGGCTCCTCTGGAAAAGTAGCAAACATTTATTTTATGTTCCACTTTCTTGGGGGTGGGGGGGGCTGTGCAGGGAGAATCTCATTTTGAAAAGGTCAAAATTTACAGGAGGAAAAGGAAGGCTTAAATCCCTAAAATGCAGCAGGTTTAACTCTGTCCCTTTTAATCATCTGGGCTGTATGAGCTTGATCTTGGCTGACACCAAATTAAGGAAAACTGAAACCAGATGGCATGGCCGAAGATATCTATACTGATCTTTTAAAGCAGCACCGACACACTTGAAGAGAGATAAAATGCAGTTATGTGAGGAAAGCTCCGACAAACTGCAACCCGTGAGAAGTTTCAAAGCATTGAGGTCTTTGGTGGCTGCATGGTAACAGTGACTGGCAAACACAACATACTCTGAAAAGAGATTCCTTTCCCCATTGAATTATCTTTGGATTTTTCGGTCCCGTCTCTTCCCCTTTCCACCAGCAGGGGTCTCACAGACATTAAGGCACAGTAAGAACACAAATTGCGTTGGGTTGGGTTTCTTTTTGTAGTCGGAGTTAATGAACAGTCTTCCATTGCAAGACATCATAAAGCTATTTCAGAGATATTCCTCTATCAATAGCAAGTTGGCCCTATTTAATGGAGGCTTGGGAAGTACACTGTCAAGTTAAATTTGTACCCACATTAAAAAAAAAAATAAAAGAAAAAGAAAGAAAGAAAAGTTTAGCAACCCATAAAACTAGTAGGAATGTTTACACAATTTAAAAACATTCCAGTCAGGACTGTAGCTATATTAAACAAATCAGCCTGTTCCAGAGTGTTTGAAGCCCGAGCACTGAAACACTACATACTCAGGAGTATCATTTGCTTTTAAACACTTCTTTGAAAGGAGATGCTCTTTATGATCAACAAAAATTCCAGTAAAAATAGATGAGGACAAAGCAATCTCCTGAGTGAGTACTATAGTCAGGGGGTTACAGGTTTGCTGGACGAGATCCTAAGCAGGAGTGGTGCTGGTTGTCATGTCAGCTGAGGACTCTGATAATGATTTATAAATTTGCAGTCACTCTTTCAAGGGCACTTTAGACCTCTAGGATATAGATCTGGTGAAGAACCACAGCTCCAGTGAAGTCAATAGCAAAAATTCTTCAGTGCACATGAAGCAGCCCTACTGCTTTCATTTCAAAGACTGCCAGTACTCATATGCAGAGACTTTATTAAATTGCTTGCATAGTACAGCCAAACTATGTTCTAATAGGTGATAAATTCTTCTCCTTTTTTGGCAAAATCCCTTTAGAGGAACTTAGCAACTCAGAACTGGCTCGAGTCCTTTTTCTGCATGACACTTCTAAGTATTCCTAGCTGCAGGGCACCAAATCCCTCAGCACAGGGCTGATGGTGAGGCATACTTTGAAAAGTGTCTCTCATGCAGTGTCCTTTTCTTTCTAAAGAAGGAAGCAGGAAGGTTTCCTTCCTAATGGTCATCCTACTGGAGCCTGAAAGACAGCCCGGATACTTTTTAGGAGCTATTTTACCGAGAAAATATGATACCAGTTCTTTTAATGATACACTGTAAGAGAAGAATACACCTCAGCTTCTCTTAATGTTGTTATTAGATTTATGAAATAAGGCCTTTAAAAGCTTGATTAGCTGTGTTGCTACTTTAGTCAGCAACCAAGACTTAATTTACATGAGAAGGTCACAAAAGAGAACAAGAGTGTGTCATCTTTAGAGGGGCTTTCATCTATCGTAAATATAACTGGCACAGCAGAAATTTTCTTTATCACCTTTCCAAACACAGTGCTGTCCAGAAGGAATGGAGAGAACTGTGCTGCGTCCATTTGTGTTACCAGCTCACATCGATGCAGTTACCAGATTTAATGATTTATTTTCCGGCTCTTCACGAGTAACTTTTTCAGAGGATAGGGTCCCATCCAGTTGAAGCTCCTTGTATGTCCTATAAAACTGCCCCTCCTGTCCCACTGCACCACATAGAGGGAGGACACCAGCAACAATGTGAAGGTGTAGTAATTTACAATTATAAGAGCCAGTGTATATAAAATAATAAGCATCATATATTGGTCTGATTAATGCAGTCTTGTCATATTGATTTATTTTCCTAAAGGCCTATGGGGGGAGGGGGTGCACAGGGCCAAAGTACTTCCTACTGATCCCTTGTGGGTGCTTAAGAGTAGCTCCAGTGGACACAGCATTTGGAAAGTGGACTGGAGATGTATGTGCACACCACAGGAGTGCAGCAAGTTCTAAAACCGTGGCAGACACGGCAAACACCATGAAATGACCACACAAAACAAAATGTTTTCCTCCTTGTGGGAATTTCAAAGCAAATCTGCAACCTGAATGTCTGCATGTGAAACTCCATCCTGGTTGTCCATGAATTCTCCCAAGAATTAAATTCCTTCCTTGCCAGAAACATCTTTGATGTCCTTAAAAAAAAGAAAAGTTGAGAAGAATTATATTTCCACTACTCCAGAGAGATAAACCATGACAACAGCCCAAATGGCTATTGCAGGCCCAGTCACAAGTCTCAGGGCTGTGTCTGGGCATACAAGCAAGAGGAACCAGGAGTCAAACTAAAGAGGACCAAAAAAGGAGCCTTTCCAAATGACTCACCATAGAGGATAAAAAAGGATCTTGCATAGATAGCTAAGTTCTTCAGAGCACTAATGATCTCCTCTGTGTGCAACCCTACTTTGGAAATGTGAGCCAGCATCACAGCATGTAGGCAGAGGACTCTGGACAGCTTTCTCATGACATATCCCTGGCAATCCGTCCATGTCTCAGCAGTTTCCTTGGTCATTATCCCACTGAAACAAGGCACAACGGGGAACACTGAACCGTGTTGCAGATAACAAGATCCAGACTGTATGCAAACTGCTCTTGTGACACAGAAATTCTAGTGTCCAAGGCCACCAAAGCATGACAAACAAGAGAAAGAGACTCCTTGTTTGGCAAGCAGATCTTGCCTGGGTTTTGGTATGGAGGACACAAATCAGATTAAACATGTTCCCGTGCTGTTTAAGACAAGAGTTGTGGAACAGTGCTAGAAATGTGCTCAATGTCCACATAAGAACCTTCATCATGGATATATTTAACACCAGATTAGCATCAAAGGGATTCTTTTCCCTATACAATTTTGCTCCTTAGTGGAGATACAGCCAAATACGGTGAGTCCACAGGTCTTTAGCACTCCATACAGATTGTCTCAGATCTTCCTGCACATCTGGTGAGAGTAACAACCTCTACCTTTCTGACCTGGGATCTCCAGTCACATACAGTCCACAGCCTTGCAGGCATGAATAGAGACAAAGCAGCTGTTGCAATTCCAGACTTGAGTTCAGCTTGAGTGCCCACTCGAGCTTGTTCCATCTGCTGCAAAGATGCACTTGTTTCTGGGTAGCTCAGCTACACACCACACCCGTGCATCTTGTGCAGTGTGAATGAAATCAAACAGACTTGCACAAGAGCTCATACTGGCTGGGTCTCAACTACTCAACACTCGAATAATAATCCATTTTAAAAGCAGAGTTTTCATTTTAACATGCAACATATATAAAATGTCAGCTAATGCTACTTAAAGACAAAAATGTGATTTCCATAACTTAAAAAAATCTCAAGCACCTAAAAGTCATAAAATGCATGTCTGAAAACATCAGTTCTCACAAACCCCACATTTTAAAAAGCTATAAAAAGCACATTCTTCATCAGAACAGTAATGGTATTCATGCACCATTTTATCAAAACCCAACACTACATAGTTTCTTTGCTGTGAAACACCAGCAAACTCTTTCTCAAGAGGCAGCAATCAGCACTTTCTGAAAAATCATTGATGAGAGGATATCACATCCCTAAAAGCAATTTGTTAAATCCACTGATCAGAACTGAAGTTGTAAGTCAACAGCAGTGGTCTTATGTCTGAATGATATGTTTAAGCTGCATGAAGTTACAAGTCCTGCACTTGATCCCCTATGTTTGTTTTCTGTGAAGAACAGAATAAGGACCACACTGTCACTTTAGCAGGTAAATTGTTTGGTTTGGAATTACTGATCTACCTCAATTTTGTTCCAATTCAAAGTTGTTCTGGAATTTGTTTCAGCTTTCCTTTTTGACCCCCAAAAGAGCAAGATATTTTTCTCATTATACCTAGCTGCCAAGATCCAAATCTGTAGTTTCTGTGTTTCCCTGGTAACAGCCGCTGATGTCATAAATTTACTAAATGGTAGAGGGAGATGCTATGCTCTGTGCAGCCATGAAAATCTGGAAGAGAACAGCACGCTGGCTCCCTGCCCAGCTGCCAGCAGCATTCACCTTCTCTGCCTCCCCAGCTCTGTATCTGGATCAATTCAGAGTTCTCCAGAAGGCCTGATTCCTCTTGGCAATGGGAGTGGAAGTCATAGAAATTATTTCTACTGTCTCAATCCTGAGCGCTTTGTGAGCTCAATTTGCTGAGAACTGTTTTCTAAGCAGGGTTTGGATCTGAAATGTTTGTCATTGTCAAATGTTTGTTTGTCACGGAGGTAGCTGTCAACCTGCTCAGAACTGGCAGCAAGCTCTGCTGCCACACAGTGCCCTGCTCTGAGCGGCCCTGCTAAGCTCCTCTGCAGGGCCATACCCGTACCAGAGGTTGGCAACTGATCCTGATCAGTTCCTGATCAGCCTGGGTTACTCTGCCCGCTGCTGTGTCAGACAGGATGCAGTTGGGAAATGGAGGAACAAAGACAGCAGGTATGACATTTCGGTGTCTTACCTGGAGAATGACTTCCAGAAAACGTGCATATTTCCAGCAGAATCCATAGCACACACAAATGTACTACTCCACTGGAAGTTTCGCACTGTTTCACAAAGGAGTCACCTGCAAGTGTTATAGCACATGCATGAGAGAAAAAAAGCTTTCCCATCATTAAATACTAGGAGGTAAAAGCAACAATCACAGAATGAGATGCATAAAAATTGTGTTTGTTTGTGTGCTGCAGTCGCTTACCTCCTAGTGTGTACAGGCAATGAAACTGGCATTCCAGTCCTGAGATATGGCTCACAACTACACTGAAAAGAAACAGGACTGCATGTTATTCTTATGGATTAAGCAAAGCACTGTGGATTCTTATTCAGGGCATTTCTCTTTGAGGAGGAGGCCAACAGAAGAGAAAGTTAGGTTTGTTACAGAGCTATCAGTGTGATTTGAATCTGATTTATCTAATGCTTTCAAAGCAAGATCCTTCTTGATCCACCTAGACACAGTCCCCTGTCATGCTTCAACTGGACACTTTCAAGAAGATAGGAGATAAGGGAATCCTGTACGTAAAAAAATCAGGAGGCAGCTGGACAAACATAGCTGCCCAGGACCGAGAGACAGAAGAGATTCTATATTTTTCAAGGTCTGTACTCTTTGTAAGTGGAAAACAAATCTACCAGGAGCAGATACAGAATTCCTGCAGCAGTCTCACCAGCACTCTGCAGAGATAGCATGCCTCTCTACTTTCTGCCTGCTTTGGAGTTCTGACGTATCTAGAATGAGGAAACACCCGTGCACTGCATTGCAGAGCCGTATGGCTCAGGCACCATGAGCAAACCCAGCTCAGGTGTCTGTACATAGCTGTGTGACCTTTAAGTTAATCTTGCCATCCAGGGCTTCACTATGGGAGTTCATTGTATGGCTAATTGTCCCTGATGGCATTTTCAGTGTCAGTGCATTCCCCCTCTCCAGACAAAGCACACAAGTTTCACTGGTGGTCCCAGCTCAGCCAGAGCACAAGAGTTACAGGAAAAACAAAGAGGTGTAGATAAGGAAGAAAATAATGAGAGCTTTTCCTTCTCCATTTCATTGTTCAGATCCAGTTTTGACAACTAACAGCAGAGTAGTGTCTCACAAGCTCTTGTCACAGGGGACATCCCAGGAAAGATCAAAGAGCTGCATCTACTCAGAAATACTGTTCTTGTCTACACTGAGTGTTCCTTAAAGTTTGGTCTAAAGGTTTTTGGAAAGGCTCTCCATCTGACAGCTGGTGTCTCTTCTTGACCTCTTCCTTCTCCTAAACTGACCAAATAAGGAGTTTTCTTGGGATTTCATCAGTACCAAAGATTAATAAAGAAAAATTACTTTGAGAAAGAAGATCCCCATAAATTCTGTTTTTGTTTATATATCTTTAGCCTAGAGCTTAGTTCTTGCATGAACCATAAGGAAAACAAAACAAAACAAAACCCCACAAAACCCCAAGTCCCTAGACAAATAAGAGGAAGTCAGAGCACAGTGATGAACTCTACAGCACTCCCTGGAAAAGATATCTAGGAAGAGTATTACTGCTAGAAAAGCAATCATTTTCACTACTGGTGCAGAGTGAGAGAAAAGAAAGCCCAAGGCTGAAGTTGGTATCATCTTATTTTATTAATTTCTTTTATTAAATAATAAAATATTTGAAATCATTAAGAGGCCAAACTGGACAGCTGAGACCAATTATTAAGGAAAGTAAGACTCTTGGAGAGGAAACCTCTCCTGAGTATTAGCAAGAAACATGGGGAACTGCCCAGTTTCAGTTTCACTGGAAGCGTTGTTGGTATTTTTAGCATTTTCAGAGGTAATGGCTAATGGACATCTGTAAACAGAAAGCAATTAAGGATTTAATGCCCCACCAAAATGTTTTGTTAGCTTCTATAATAAACATTGAAGTATACCTGCACTTTAGACCCAATGGCCAAATAAATAGATAATGATTTCATTATCTCTATGAAAGGATGAATTGTATCTGCTAATACAGCATTAAGAGCAATAAAGCATGAAGTGCATCACCACATTAGGCTGCGAACAAGGTAATGTCATATTTTAACATTACGTGTCCTTACAAAAGGTTAATGAAGTCAGGTTGTGCTTTTCAAAATAATTGTCAAGTTAATGTTCAACAGTGTGACCCTGGTGACACTGGAATGCAAGAGCAAAGGGTCACATAACATTAAACAGCTGACTAAGACATGTTAGTTCTAGCATAAGATGTGTAAGCAATGCATAAAATCTACAAGCACATATTCATATTTTATGTTTTAAGGTGACATTGGCATGCCTCATGGTTTACAGGGAAGAAAAGCTGTTAGAAAAGTAGATCTCTGTAACCGATTTAGCCTTTTTGCTTCCATCAAGCACAGGAGATTTTAATGACAAGACAGTGAAGAGTATTATCCTTGAGAAGAAAATGCAGAATACTTGCATGATTTTAGTATAAACTTAAAGCCTGTGGCTTTTCTTGTGCAAACTGCAAGATTTCCAGTGATAACTGCAATTGTTGTCCTGTGGCTTTTTAGACAGACACAAGCCTATCCAAAAATCTCAGATATTAAAGTGTGCTGTCTCCTCCTTTATATAAAAGGTAACAGCTTGATAGATGGGGCTGGCTGCATCTTCCTTATCAGCTTCAATATTTGCAGAATGTGCAGAACACAGATATGTTCTCCACGGCCACAGAGTTTCCAACTGTATTTTTACCTTAGGAGCCGCTTATTTTCTAACTATTCTGAATGAAAGAGATTTTAAAGTTTCATTGGTACTCAATAAAAAGGACACCATTCCTCTGTCCCAAATAACAGTGAGAAGTGGATGGAGACCCACTGAAAAATACCATCTTGGTGAATTTCTGAATTGGTCTCTTGAGGTTTCTGAAGCTGAGAGATGCTTCAGATATCCTCTAATCCAAGGGATAAGTGACAGATGTACTTAAGTTTGAGTTTTCTCATTTTTGTGTCTTTCTTCAGTAAGCAGACTTAACTCTCAGCATAAATGGTCTCTTTTCATGCTTGGTGTGAAGACTGATACCAGCACGACATATCCTGCCCTCCAGAAGCAGCTGTTCCATACAAAGAGATTCCATTAACGGAGCCAAACACTGGGATATGAATGGAAACCTGTTCCTGAAGAGGTAATGGTTGAAGTGACACCATTCCCATTGGGACCCTCATATCATCACAAGATCTTTACTCAAAAGAGACTTTGTCATCACCTTCTTATGGTTCTGTCTCCATTTTCCCTCTCTCCTTCTTTCATCTCTATCACATATCACAACTCTTGATACTTTGAGATCATTCTGTCAGGCATACAATTACCCCCTTGTCTATGGGCAGTTTGTTCATTCAACAGCTCACCTTGCAGGGAGCCCCAGGTCCTGCTTCTATCTAGATCAGCAGCCAAGTTCACACAGGCAGGCAGGGTGAGGCTTTCCATCCTTCAGTGACCTACAAAGGAAGGAACTTTACTGTAAGTCTCATACTCTCTCTCTCACTTAAAATGGCATTAGCTACTGGCAACTCTAAATGCTCTATCATGTTTTGACATCAAAAAAAAGATTCACTACTACACTGCAAATCCACTCAGGAGCTCACACAGCAACAGGGCAAGTTCAAGCTCGTGATATAGTTACAAAAGGATGTTGACTAAGGACAGCACAATTCCTAAAGCAAACTTTTCTCTTTTTTTGTGCTCCCAGCAGTGGTATCCACATCCAGCAGAGAAGTTTTTAGAGGAATTGACAGCTGGATCTCTGAGTAAGCATATTTGTCACTTCTTTCCAATATTGCATTTCAGCATGATCACATTGTCTAAACTCTGCTGAGATCTCAGATCACCACTGTAACACCCCCCACCCCAAAATGAAACTGAGCCAATATACCACAACTAATTTCCTATATACTTGTCAGTGAAAGCCAGGCAATTGCAGGTACCTCTGCTCCAAGCAGTAGGTGAACACTGCAGATGTGCAGGAGATTTGGAGTCACCAGCACCAGCAAAAAAATTCAGCTGCTCTCCCCCCTGCATTACACAAGCTAACCTTGAAGAACATCTGATACTTATAAATAAGAGATTATCCATGGAAATTTAAACAACCAAAAATCAGAATAACAGTTAAACCTCAATAATTCCCATTTGTGTCTGGGAAACTTAATTTTGTTAAGTAGCAAATAGCAACTGAGTTACAATGGGAGCCTGTTCTTTACCATGCACTAATACATTATTTTTATAAGGTCATATTACATTTTCCTATATCATCAGTATTTACAGCCACAAGAACATTAATAAACTATGAGTTTGCCCTTACATGTAGATACTTAGCTATGTGTGTTCATATGTATGACATAGACACCAACATATATACATTTCTTTAAAACTTGTAAAGCTCTACTCTGTACCCTCAAGAGTGAAGCCAAACAGCTTTTATTGCACAGAGTAGAAGATATTAGCAGCTCTCTGCTGTAGGGTCATTCATGCTCTGGAACAGACACCTGGCAAACACCAATAGGAAAATGTCAGTGAAGTAAATTAGGACATTGTTCTGCTGGAGGAAAGAGTGACTTTCATCACTAATTGTCACTAACATCCAGCCTTAAGTGTGCAAGGAGAAACCAACTCTCAATTATTTCACTTTTAGGTGTTGGCACGCGTTTTCCACTGGATTGTTGCCTAGGATTCTTGTCCTTCTCTCGTATCTGCCACCACAAATTGGGATTTACTCCACTCAAGAGAAAACAGAGCAAGAAACTTAGGCCCTCCATTTGTTTTTCATAAAGAATATTTGCAGTCACTCCTTACCCTTTTATGATGACAAAGCAGTCTTGGAACTGAACTTGATCAGCTCCTTCATGTTCTTCAAAGAGTGACATTTGGCACAATTACCATAAGGAAGTTTAAAAAAGAACAGGAGCAGCAATAACAACCATACTCTGAACTTGCTTCTTTTGATTAGGAAAATGTCTTGTAGCTGTCAACAGCTAAGAACGTCTTGTAGATTTAACACTTTTTTAACTGGAGACCTCAAAAGGCCACGTACATCACAAAATGAGTCTGACAAACACTTTTGGCAGTGAGGGGCTGAGCAGACTGCAGGCAGAACTAGCACCAATAATACCCTTGAGTGCAGCAGAGTAACTTTCAGGAGCCCATAGCAATATTATGAATATGTCTGTGCTGAATGAGATGCTGTCAAGATCCTGAGGCTGTTTTGAAGCAGACAAGCTTTTGCAGAACAAGAATGTTATTAAGTTCTGTTTTACATTTTATCTTAACTCTTATTAACATGACTTTTCTCACAATGATCAAATATTATTGGGATAAAGCTCTAACACTGGCTAAATTACATAAATAGGATATATTATATTAATTGTTAACCCTTGCATAACAACTTGCCTCATATCTAGGTTGCTGGTACTACTGGATGAAGAGTTTATTTAAAATAAGTAACAAAACTTCTGCGCAACAATCTGTTCATGTAACTGGGAAAAAAAAATAGGAGAGCAAAAATTCCAAAGTGATAGGTTTGATCAGGTTGCCAGCAATACCCCCCCCCCAATCTTACTGGAGACATGTCTACCTTTAAAAGTTACCATTCTCTACCATTATCTGACAGAGGCAGATTTCATCCTCGCCTTTCACATAGAATAAGGATAAGGAGCAGAAGAAGAAAAAAACAAGAAAAAAAGAAGTCAAAAAGAAGAAAAGCAGCTAATACATCTAGTGTTCTCTTTACCTTAAGAAAGTTTATCTTATTTGTAAGTTTTGACTGAATTGACCAGGAAATTATGCATGAGGGGAGGTTTCCAGTCAGTTCTGTTGAGGAACTCAAGATTGCCAGGAGGGTGATGATAAGCTGAAATGATGGGTTATGATAGGAGGCATTGCATATACAGACAGGAAGAACAAACCAGCTTCAGCTAAAGACATCCAAAACGTATAAGCCTGAAAGTGTACTTTTAGAAGCTATTAGCCCAGAAAGATGCCTGCTTCAGCAGGAATGACTTGTCAGGGGAAAGCAGCCACTTTAGGACTTTTTAATCAGTATTTCACAACTGCTGTACTGTAGGCATTCCTGCTGGCAGTATTACTCACTTGGCTGCCCATATTCCTGATTATAATGGTTGTTTCTTGGCCACATTACTCATTACTTCTATAAGGCAGCAGCCTTCCAGCTGCATGACATATGTAGCCCACAGGCATATACTTTTAACATATGCTGCATCTTGTCTTTTACACTGTTCCTATTAAGCCAACACCAAACGAGGAGACTGGGACAGCTCTGTCCTCTTAGCAGTCAGTATGTCCAGGAGCAAGAACTGAAAAGCTCCCAGTGTTGCAAGACTGGCCTGAAGGATTAGGAACCATAAGGATTAAACACTGCCATGTGTCTAACCAGACCTACATGCTGAGCATTCTTGCCTTGACTTTTCCTTGTAAAATACCTTTTTTTTTTAACCTACTTTCTCCTTTCAAATTGAAAAGTGCTACAGAGTACTCTTGAATAAATACTCAAAGATATTTTAAATTAGATCACATCACCACTGAGCCCATGAGACTTACCAGAAGGTGAAGTACAGATGTAAGATTTACATGAGCTACTTCTGATTTATATCCATTTAAGTGGCAATTAAATCAAAGCAGCATTTTTACTACAGTCCAAGATCAAAGACTGTGTCTTACCTGGCTGGCTAAAGAAATTGTATCATTCCCTTGGTCATTCATAGTCAGTTCTGAATTTGCAGTTCATCCAGGAGACTTGCATTCTGCTGGATACTGGAAATAAGCATTTGGTTGTGAAAAACCTCTTTGCTACTTCTCCATTGAGTTGTGTAGCAAGCTTCTAATTCCACCATCCAGTATTTACTGCACACTTAGCTTGAGGTTAAGCAATGATAAAGATGTCTGTCTGGTTCATGGAAATGGGAAGGGGAAGCAGTTAGATAGTCACCTCTAGCTTCTCTCACTAACATATACACCATATATATATGTACCTACACAACAGAACCTGCTGCATTCGAAACACAGATGACACAGTGAGGCATAGTCATGTACTCAAACATTTAAAATAAACCATCCTTTTCTGAAAAGCAGGTTTCAGAAGCATTACTTTGTGCTGGGCATTAAATGGGACCTGAGCAACCCGACTTCTATGCTACAATGTGTTTCTGAATAGTTTGGGCTTATGGATTAGGTGGTTTTCCACTCATATCTACGTGCAGTCTGCACAGCGAAGGAAGCACTATCTAGAAGGGGAAAGTGCTCTCCTATTTTGTCAACTGTCTTCCCCACAAAGGTGTATGCTGTGGTTCTCCATTTCATGATAACTTTCAGTGTCCCTCCTGATAGAGCAGTGTGCACAGGCTCAGCATTACTGATGAAAATCAGTCTTGGCAAAAGGGAAGAAAAAAAGAGGCTTTCAATAACTAATTTTTTTTAGCCACTTCAGAAGTTCTGGGAACAAAAGATCCAGCCTGGCTATATGATCGTAAAACTAGAATGCAGTTTATGAAAGTCTGCTCTCATCAGGAGCTCAGAATCTCCTCTTGAAAGGCCAAAGTCCCCTAAGTGCTAGTGACAAGAAGGTCTTTTTCTTTTCCCAATGTCTTTTGGCAGTCTTTACTTCCTATTTGAACCTGGGATTAATGCCAGGCTGTTTCTGAAATATTCAGACCTGTAGACCATTTGTCAAACCTCTAAACCAGAGTACAGCAGAGTGCAGAGAACAGGATAAATTTAGCCCATGCTGAGTCCCACAGCTGGATTCCTCTGTGATATCCAGTGCATTTTGTTTAAATCTAACTCAGGAACCTCTATATTCCACCGTGACACAGGCTGCTTCCCAGAGACACACTGCCTCTTTAAAGGGGACTCCTGTGCTCCTGGTGAAAAATCATAAAGCAGGAACCATAGAAGTCCTTCACGTACACTTTAGCCCAAGACCTTTCTGGATTAATCTTTCTTAGCTGAAATAGTGAAAGGGGTCTTTCCGCGGTGGTGTTTGGAAGGTTGGACACCAGATGTGTCAGGGCACTGTGAATGACAGAGGCAGAGGGTATTCCCATGAGGACCTATCCTACCACCCCAGCCAAGGATCAGGGAAGCCTGGGAGCAGCTCCAGCAACTCCCTGAGCATGGGGATAGGACAAGGCCAGGCCGGGATGTATCCCCAGGGGTGGGGGTCAAGTCTGGTGCAGGAAACCAGGATCAGCCACAGTCCCAGAATGGCTGGGCAGGGCCTTGGGGATGGAACCAGGCTTGGCAGAGCCATGGCTGCTCCCAGCTGGAGATCAGCTTCCTATGGCAGCACTGGTGCAGGGACTCGGGTGGGATTCTGGCCCATGGCTGGGCTGAGGAGAGGCCCCAGGGGAGGCTGGGCAGGGACAGGGAGGGCCCATGTTAGTGCCCCATGGCCCTGACAGCGTGGAATTCACACCATGTGCTCTTGGGGCTGTCACAGAGCAGCTGCCTGACACAAGGCTGTAACCATGTTTGAAAGTTTTAAAACACAAGAAAGAAAAACTGGATGTACGTCTCTAGCAGGAAATGAAGAGGCATTCGGGTTTGGATTTTTTGCGTTTGGCAGGCAGAGGGCATACTCAGCCTAGACCTAAATATAGTCTTCTGTCTGCTTAGAGGCTGTTTATTCTTTCTGTCTCCTGACACTAGTACACACAATATTAATTTAACATGTAGCAGATGCAGCACTCATACAGAATCATACAATCTGTTTTGGAGAAATCAGTGTGCTGGCAGTGCAGGACTGGCCAGCAAGAAGCCACAGTTCTCCCTCAGACACCTGAAACTGGTACTGAGTATTGAGAAATAAGATGTTCAGAACCAGTTGAGGCAACTGGAATGACTGATCAAGAGTTTTCCACCTGACTGATTTTTCCGATAAAAAGTCACAGACTCTGCTCCCCGCCAAAATTACTTTTTTTCTCTCAGAAAGTCAGAACCACAGCTCCCTGCCCAGCTCTCTCTAAAGCTTTTGCAGTTTTATTCCTGCCTCCAGGAAAACGGTGTTTTTTGGATTCTCTGCATGTAAAATAACTGCATGGAAAAATTAGCAACAATTATCGTGTCAGTGCAAAAGCATTATTTTCCACACAGAGAGACTCTACTGTCAGTGCTTAAATTAGCAGCCTTAATCTTAGCTCACATATTCATTAAAAGAATTTTATTATATATTAAATAGTGCACGACATATATCCTCACTTAATTAGATAACTATTCGTCTGGTGGAAATCTGACAGATCCTTAATTGTTAGAACTGAACTATTTCACACAGAAGACTGCCCATTTGCTGGCAAAACCTGTTAATGCATGCAGTGAGCCAATTTAAAGATCTACTGTATGTGGCACTCAGATAAATATTTGCTAAGATAATGTTTTTGTTTGCAATATTGGTCTTCTATAAGCAGACACACATTGAGCCCCCAGAGGTGGGGTGGGTGCCCCAGATAGTGGGGTCTTTAACATCCCCAAATGACTTGGTCCTGGGAGTCTCCATGGGTCCTCAGTACCCAAGCTGTCAGGATCCTCAGCCTTCCCAGATCCTGAGGTCCTTGCCTTTGGGATGTGGTGGTGATGCTGGAGATGCTGAGCCAGCCCCAATGTCACCATTGCACGGCCAAGCAGGGCACACAGAGACGGCGGGGTTGGGGCACCAGGTGATGCTGCAGCAATGGCTCGAGCATTTCATGAGGGACACTGGGGAGATGGGGAGAGAGAGGAACCCAGGGACACATGGTGTCTATAGGACTTCTAACTGATTTGGTCCTTCCCAAAGCACCACAATCCTAAAAGATTCCAGGACAGGTCAATAAGTGAGACCCTAGGCATTTCAAGGGCCTGTCTAATATGCATGGTAACAGAAGAAAAGAAGAAAGATCAGCACAAGCATAGTTTTAGGAGAGTATGCCAGGGACTGTGTGTTTCTCCAACAGAAAATTGTCTCTTGTCATGATTTGTGCCAAAGGAGGCACAATTCACAAAAATCTTCCAGGCTCATCTGAAATCAGTGGTCTGAGCTGAGCTAACAGGCAACACCCTCCAAAGCAAGGAGTCATCGTTGGCACTTGGGGCATTTTTCATTCTACATCAACTTCTGTAACATGGTTACAGAAGGGCACTAAGCGCCAGAAAGTCTGGTGTTACTGGGAAAAATGCAGTAATATGTACACCTCTGATGGTCTAGCCAGTTGCACAAATCCCAGATCAAGTCTGCAGGCACTTCTTCAAAAGCCCCAACTACCTAAGTTTTCCTTCAGGTAGCTGCCTTTTGCCTGCCAAAAATTAAATCAATGGGTATTTTTAGTCCAAATCTATTCCTACATCAACACTTGAATGTGGAGATGGCTTGGAAAGCGCCCATGCACTTTTCGTATTCCACCCAATAGTTTTAAGATGGTTCCATTCCAGGGAAAATGTCGTGTTCCCTCAAACAGAATTATAAATAGGGAGAGGAAATTCAGATGTGCTGTTTCTTTTACATGACTCTGCTCTCTGCTCCAGTAGCAGCACACGGTGGGTGTGGTTCAAGGACTGGGGTCTGCTCCCAGCACAGGACTGACATGGGAGTAGCTTTGCGTGCTGCTGCTGAGCAGCAGGTCCACTGACTCCTGATTCTTGAGCAGCATTCACTGCTGGTTGGCACTCACAAATCACATTCAACCAGTCCTTCTTTGCTTTTTATCCAGGTTCCTTCTGTCCATTCGGTAGATGAGTTTGGACTTCACATTGCTGAGTTTGGGTCTACCTGGCTGCAGCTCCTGAAGACACTGTGGTCTAAGTGCATGGGCTGCACCATGGCACGTGCCTTCTCAACCTCTTCCCCTTCTATTTAAGATCTCAAAACATATCCAAGATCTCTCTATTCTTTTTTTTCAGCTCCTGCTTACATGGAAACAGGGACATTAAGAAATGCCTAGGCTCTCCTTCCAGAGCTTAGCATCAAAACATAGGATGCAAACGCAGTGTCTCTCAGTTCCCTGGGAACCAAGACCATCTGCTTGGTCTGCGTGGTCTTCTACAGGGACTCTGGGCCACTAGAGCACTATAGTTACCCTAAATACACAGCAGCAATCAAGCACAGCACTTGGCTTGAAGCGATCCATTTCCTGCTTAAAGGATTCTACAGAGATGTAAAAAAGGTGGGACAGTAGGAAGAAGACAGTGCAGGAAAAAAATTATCTCATGATAAAGGAGCAAGATATGAAATAGCAAGCAGCTTGCATTTCATATGGGCAGAAAGGTGAGGTCTTAGGAGAAAAAAACTGTTGTGTTGGAACAGACTGTTCCAGCAAAGCACAAAGCTAAATGTGGCACACAGACATGTTATTCACCCACAAGCTCTAAACCTACAGAGGAAGCATACGCCTGTCAACATTTTGACTTATAATAGAATTAGCATCACATTACAGCAAAACCAAGAGAAGGCTTAAAAAGACGACCCTAAAATGGAAGAGAAAAATGAAGGTATTGAAAGGGCTCGTTATACCCTGCTGATCATGGCTGACAGGTACCGAGAACAATGAGGTGAGAGGCGCTGTGCTTGTAACAGAGTCAGCCACTCCCCAATATTTGTGTACATCTACAAACAACACTGATCCTTTGGGGGGACAACAGAGTGACATTAGAATGATGCATATCTGGCAAGAGAGACTCTGCTCTCTGTTGTTTGGCTAGTCACCAAAATATCTGCTGTGCCTTTTTCTTTCCTTTCCTTTTCTATTCTTTTTTTTTTTTAAACTGTTTCTCAGACACTTAATCAGTGATTCATTTGTAAATGAAAGTCATGTTTCTTTCTTCCCAGGGGTACTACATATAAACAAAGAGAAGGGTGTTTCAAGAGATCCTACTGTAATGTATGTCTTGTTCTGTAAGGCTGCAGTGATTCTATCCAAGGCTGAGGTTTTAGAGAAATTATGGCTCTTATTAAACCAGCTGATATTATGGGGAAGAAACAAAGTTTTCTCAGCCTTCTTGTGTATTCTGTTTTCTTTTGCCCAAGACCATGCCATTTTGTCTTTACTCTTTATTACAGCTCTCTACAAAGCTAGGTAGATCATGCTAGTTACAGGATGTTATATAGTAGTCATACTACTAAATCACTGCAAATTCTTTGTGAAAAGACACCACAGGCATTAAAGTTAAAAAGAAGTTTTCTAAAAATATTTTATCCCTTTGTGCAGATTTTGGATCAAGCCATAAGAGCTCAGCATAGATGCTGTAAATTCAGCTGAGAAAAAGGAGCCAACAAGAAAAATGTAATCCTTAGGTGCCTGAGTTCAGGTAGGAGACAGAAAAAGTACCAACAACATCCCACACAGATACAAAATGGTGTCTTTTTTTTCTCCTCACAAAATTGGAATATTTAGCTTTGGTATCTAAAGGATGAAATCATCACTCTTGTTGGATCTTAGCCTCACACTTGTGTCTGATAAGATTGAAAACCACAAATAGCCCATGACCTAGCAAGATTCAAATTGCATTTGCCACACTCTTGGGAGTTAGAAGTTACAGAAAACCCGTTTGCCTTGGGCACAGGTAAAGTTAGATGTTCAGCAGATACTGGCATCCAGTGGATGCTGCATACGTGCAACCATCAAAGAAGCAATTAATGAATATATTTTTATTGATTGTAACTCCACGTTATCACTATTGCATTGGCAATCACACACATTCATACCTTCCCACTTTGGCTTTGCATTTCAAGACAGCAAGCAAGGAATGACCTTTCTTGGCATCCACACAAGAGTCTCTGGTGGTTGTTTTCAAACAACGTAGTAGCAGGTTAGGACTTGTGCTCATATTGAACCTAGAAACAGAGCCAGTCACACCTCAAACACATGGAAAACCTCTGGTTTAATGTGGCTTCCAGTAAGAACATTTATGGCTATCACAGTAGAATCCTTGGCTCTAGGATCTCTGTGTTTTACGAGGCACAAGCAGAACTAAACACCATTCTACTATTCCAAGCAGAAAGAAAGGTGTGGTTATAGAGACAGGACAATGCTATCGAGAAAGGGTCAGAAATGGAGCTGTGGAGAAATAGGTCCAAATGAACTACCTGAGGTGTCGAAACAAAGGCAATCACCCGGTGTGATCAGCCCGTCACAGCTTCTAATGCTCAAGCTGTTCTACTCAGAGCTAGAGCAGACATCTCCATCATATCCTGCAGGCACAACCAAGAAGTAATAGCAGGTATGATGAGTAACACTGGTCAGCAACACTGCTTGTCTAATTACTGTCTGGCTCATTTCAGCTACAGCCCTCTTCCTTGCCCTTCCACCATGCTGGCAGCCAAACTTAGAATGAAGCAGTAGGCCAGGCCCAGGAGGAACCTGTGGCAATCTACGATGAGGTAGGTAGAGCTGAACTACACAAGTAATAGAGGTTTAGTAATTAAGCTTTGTTCTGTTTCACAGAAAATCTTGCGCTACTTATATTAGAGACAGAGGTGAAGCTCCGGACTTCAAGTGTGTTGGTTTCTCAATCTGTTGTTAGTCGGTGGGTTTAAGGAGAAAATGCTGCCCTTCCTGCTACTTGATTTTAAAATATGCAGAGAAAATACTTACAGAAGTGGCATATACAGATTTAAAGACAACTGATCTCCTTTAGTGTCACAATTCCAGATGAACAGATTAAAGATGCACAGGATCAAATTTCCTTGAAGAAGGCAAAGTGAATAGGGTCTTCTGGTAAGAAATCTCCAGGAAAGATATAAGGGAGTCACTGGCCAGTTGTACAGGGTGTTTATACTTACATTCGCTACCAAGAGCTCAATGTGTTCAGCTGGTCACGGACTCAAGTTTTCATCTAACGAAACAGTGTTCGTGAGCTTGGCCCAACAGGTGCAGGTAGCTCTGACATGCCAGCACCTCACTGGCCAGCAGGGCTCACTTACCCAGCTGAACTAAAAGCCTTGCAGAGCCAAGAGGTCCTCCCCAGCAGCTCAGCACTCCACACAACTCTGTCCCTGTCACATGCAACCCCTCAGCCAAAGGCCAGTTTGCTTTTTACTTGGGAGCGTGCAAATATTTATTGACTGAGAGTCTGAGTTCCTGCGCACATTCTTCGTAAGTTGTGTCCTCTCAAGCTGATAGAAAGAAAACAAGAATGTCTCCTAAAGCAAATTTTGAGAGCACTTACACTGCTGAACAGGACTTTCTATCAAGGGTTCCCCTATGAAACTCCAGAGTGATACATTACCATATCACAGTTCAGCTTTACCTCCAACCAAGTGATTCTCTACTGTGATTTCAGTAACAATCAGGCAATAGCTGGTATGGCACAGAAATTGTGACATGCACGGGAACTAAGTATTCCTGGTAAGATTTGAGGGAAATGCAAAGGGTGACCCCTTGGTTTTAACCTTCAGACCATGATTAAAGACTTTGAAATGTGATTTTACTTATAATCCTCATCACAGAAATGTGAAACAGCACGTAAAGGAGGCCCAAATGAGGCTGCTTTTCCAAGTGCTACATCACTTTTGGAAGATTAGAAATCAAGCCGCTGTTTAAGAAAAATGTATTAAAGAGTGCAAGTCAGAAATGCACTTGGGATCATTTCTTCTCTAAAATTAGATGTCTATAGTGTGTATTAGATTGGCAAAAAAGGTTATTTGAAAACAGCAGACGGAAGAACCAAGGGCCAGGAGTAGGAGAACAAACACAAAGCAGGATGCACAAGGCCTCCTAGCAGCAGACTGCAAGAGCATGCCAAGAGGAGGGAAGGAAGATAGGAGATCTTGAAAGGTCGTAAAGGTGCTGAAGAGTTTTTCCACACCACCGTAATGACATATGCTGTTTGTAATGAGCATTCCCAGCTGCACTGTTGCCATAGCTAAGTCTTTGTTTCCCGCCCTGGTTTTCATTTCCAAGCAGTGGTTGGACTTGGAACACCTCTGTGAAACTCAGCTATCCCAATCCTAAAGGGAAAAGCAAGCAACATTATCTTTCCTATCTCCTCCCATCCTTTGATATCTCTTTCAACATCTCTGAAAACACTGACATTCAACAAAGGTGGGCATATTCTCATTTTCACAGGGAACATTAAGATGCTGCAATCAGTGTGTAATAGCATATTACCACTGAGGGACACCAGGGGCATTTCCAGTGGATCCTTCTGTTCCAAAGCCAGCTAAGACTGCCAGGGAAGAGTGCCTTTTTGCAGTGATGAGGCTCTGAAGAGACTGGGGCCTTGACAATTTTCAGACCAGAAGTGAGAGGCGAAGAGCAAGAAATGCCAGTGATCCTCCAGGGTTTATAGACCTTCTGCTCCTATTGAGTGCTGAGGGATTATTTTGCCCTTCACACATCCTGCTCTAGCCTCGTCAGAGCCCAATGGAAATTTGCTAAAGGGTCTCTGTTTAACTTGGAATTCCTTCAAGTTAGTCTGGCCTTTTATGAAGTACATTTGCCCATCAGACCCCCATCTTGCGTGTGCCCCAGCGTTGTGGAAGCACTACATGGCTGATTTATAGCTGGCTTTTATTAGGCTTGAGGAAGAAAGGGAGACCTGAGCAATGAAAATGTACCTCTGTTACACTATGTTCTGAGAAAGCCAAAAAGTAGCGTGCACATGAATAATATAAAGTAGGCTATAGTCTTCCTCTTGTTTTTCAGACACAACAGAATAACTCTTTAAAAACCTGGTAAAACCAAGCAGGTTTTAGAAAGGAGCTATAGCCCTTCTATATTTACACCAGGAATGGGGGAAAGGGGAGCAGTGTGAACCTCTTTGGGTACCTCCAAATATCTAGGGAGGCACACAAGCACACACTGCCTGTACAAAGGCTCCAAGCACGGTGGGAAAACACTGCAGAACTGCAAGGACTACATAGAAGCACCAGTATGTGCATGGCTCCATTTCACATCACACAGGGACAATATTTGTTGTTCTTAGTTAGTTTCTTAGCACTCAGGAAATCAAATGCCATGCTGTTCTTCCCTTTAATGCTTGGCATTTAGGAGGCTAGTTGTCATTGGAGTGCTAGATGTTAGGAAATTTTAAGAGGGTTTCTTTTCTTAAAAAAATTTATCTTTTCCAAGAAATAACTTCAGTGGTTTAGAATGAGTTGCTGTGAAAGCTTATCTGCTAGATAAATATTTGTGAAGTTCCATAGACCCTGGAAAACTGACAAGCCTGTGGAAGCCTTTACACTGGGTTTCAGTAGGAACGTGCTCTGATCCAACACGACCTGTCAGATTTCACACCAGACAGCTAAGACAGGATAGAAAAATCAAAAGTAAAAAAACCCAAACTTTCTAATGAAAATAATCAGCTGTTTGTAACATACAGATGGATTTACCCCTAATCTGCTATTGCTCCTTTAAACTCTTAAATCACAACTAAAATTACTTTGTTGTCCCTGCAACCCTTCCATATTTCATTCAGGTCTGTTGCCTCTGTGCTGTTTATTTAAGCCTACTTTGGCATGTCTTTTCCCCTGATACCATTTTTATTGAGTGAGCCCAGCATAGCAGGAGTTTTGATCTCCTTGTGCCAGTTACATAATTTCTCTCCCCTTACCAGGAATTTAGGACACAGGCACACACTGGCCCAGATCAGCCTCATGAAGGAGCAGCTTAATTCCCTATAGAAAAGTGGAAAAAACCCCAGCGTTATTGAAGATAAAACACGCAGATAGTTCTGTTCTTCTGAGAATGCTTGACTGGCATAGTTAAGGCCGCTTTACTTAACAACATATAATTAAAATAGACTGAAGGTGAGCAAGTTTCTTTCCTACCCACTCGATTTTACCACCTCTGCTGATTTGTAGTTAGACTTTCCTCATGAAACTTTACTTTTCCTAGAGAATTTGCACAAAACTTTGAGACAGAGCTAAGAACAGATGCTGCCTCTGAAGAATCAGCCTCACACTCAAATCCCAGCGGCCTCAAAACTGAGCCTACCCAGCCCTGAGTGGGGAGGCAGGTGCAACGTGCCATTTGCAACTGTGGAGTGATGCCTCGCGTACGCTGCAGGATGAGGACCAGTCCCAGGAGCGTATTCGAGCTCACCAAGCCTTGGGCCTGGCCTGCTCTGTGCACAAAACCACAGCTTGTAGCCCAGCTCTACCCTGGCCAGAAGGGCACTCTTCATTTAGCAAGAGTTGACCTGAGGACATTTGGTGGCAGACAGGGCCTCCGAGGCCACACCTCTGCCCAGCCACCTGCCTGGCCGAGGGCAAATACTCTCAGGCCTCAGGACAAGACTTCTCTCTGCTCTAGTGAGGAAGTCTGCCTGAGAGAGCAGGCTTAGACATTGTGGTGACCAACAAACAGCACTGCAAAGCCTAATGTCAGAGCATCAAGATTTTATGGATCACAGGTTTGTTGAGCAGTTTCTCACAGAAAGTGGACATTGGGAGCAGTTTCTCACGGAAACTGCTCATTGAGATGTGCGCAACACAGCATACAGGCCTTGGTCTGAGGATAATTGCAACAAAGTGGCAGTACAGGCACTGACCTTGCTAATCTTGAAGAAAAAGTACAGGATATCGAACAGAGAAATCAGCAAAAAACAAAAATGCTGTAGTTTTAATCGACACAGATACTTTAACCAATCTGCTGCTAAGATGTGTGATTATGCCTAAGTAACCAATTGCATTGCTTTATGCAATGTGTGAGCATTTAGTAAAAAAGTATAAAAGGAACTTTGATAGTTCAATAAATGGCTTCACCTGATCATATTGATCTCTGTGTGATGTCCCATTATTTAATCCTCAGCAACACAGGTTCATTTCCAGGTACCTCATTGCAATATTCCATTAGAAACTGGTAATCCAAAGATCTCAGCTTTTGGGGTTACATCACACCTCAAGGTCACCAACACCTTGCCTCGCACCGATTCTGGGAAACAAGCGCTGAGCAGAGTTCCTGAAACAGCACCAGAATCTTTACTTATGTAGTGGGCATACAGCTGCTGAGTGCAGGGCATGCTCAGGAAGAGCTCGTTTCTGACTCAGTGGTCTCAAAATAAGGAAAACTGTACATAATTAGGTCCAAGAGATGACTTGGATCCAGCATCTGGTTCAGTACTTTTGTTGCAGGAGACAGGTTATTGTTGCAATCAGCATTTGAATGCACTGTTTTTTGGGGCATAAAACACTGTGTGCAAAGGGTCCATTTAACATCACTGCTGAGCCTTGCACACCTGGTCACACAAACCCTTACATGAAACAGAACCATCACAACTTTTGTGCCCAAAGGCAGCACAGCTCAGGTCTCTCCTTTGAGTATGGCCCAATCTTTAATAAGGGTGGCTCATTGAGGCTCCTTTGGAGTCACTGCAATGCAGGCTTTTGCCACATCGCTTGAATACGATGGCCTGAGACATCTGGGAGCAAGTTCAGGGGATGGGAAGCATCCAAGTTCTTTTTGGGTTTGTCTGCAAAATATGATACATGAAATATTTTGCTTGCAATGATCTGCTTTCTGGCAGGCAAGCCAAAAGGATTCAGTCATTGTCCAGTAAAGTTTTCAAGCAGGAATAGCCAGGAAATCAGTGCAAGAAGGAACAAACAATCAAACAAACATAAAAACTTCCAGGGTTCTCCAACTCTAAAGCCAAGGCCGAGTTTATGCTCCAAATGCAACACTTGTTTTTTTCTTTTTTTTTTTCCCCTCAAACAGTATCTTGGCAAGAAGTAGTGGACATTTATAAGCACCTTTGTCTTCACTCAGATGACTTGCACTGAAGTCACCTTCTTCCTTTGTACATTTGGTTACTGATGATGTGTTAATTATGGGACATATTCATCTCATTTAACTTCTGATCTGTCTCTGGAAGAAGCAGATGCTGTGCATGCTAGCCCAGTCAGGATAACAGTACCACAGCGCTGTGCTGGGCCCTGTCCACAAGCACCACACAGTGGGGACGGTGACACCACAGACACAACAACCTGCAAAGGTGAGGTCATGATGAGTTTCCCAAAACATGCCCTCAACAAGCTGGTGCTCAGGCTGCCCCAGAGACTTCCTAATGCTCATGGTGAGCCAGGTGAGCAGGCACCCCCTCTGGCATGAGAAAGAAGTGAAAAATTCAGTGTCTGCTTCTGACACAGATGCACACAGACTTTTATGCGCTTAGACTAGATTTCCCCTTAGGACTGGGGTGTGCTGGAGCTGCTGGCCACCTGTGTCTCTTGCTGCTGCCCTGCAGCTTTTCTCAGAATACTGTGGGAGAAGAAATGCAGATGTATTTCTGGAAATTACACAGTGATCAGGACATCTGGAACATCTTTCACCCAGCCAGCACAGCCGCTGGCTTCAGCCACTTCAGTTTTACTTCAGCTCCAGCAACATCATTCAGCAGCGCTGTAACAAAATTAAACCTGTCACTCCCACCATGGTGCTGCTGCAGCCACCTGGGGAACCAGACAGGCTCTGGAGTCAATGGCTGCTCCATGGGATAACAGGTCAGCCACACCGGAGGGGACGTGCACATGTACAGCTGCTGGGACCATAAACACCAGGTCTGAGGCTTCGGTTCTGGGGAAAACATCCACATCCGGCTTATCGCAAAGCTGTTATCTGTTGGGCCTATTTTCTCTAGTCAGCAGGGGGAGAAAGCAGTGACTTTTTTTTTTTACTATTTCATGGTTAAAATCCTGTGGCTCAGAAGTGCTGCTGGGACAGCTTTGAGGTCCAAAACACTCATCCATCAGCCACAGGACAAGCAGCAATCTTCAAAAGCAGTAAGAGCCTGAAATCCTGAGGCAGTGACAGTTGTCAGACAGCTGAATAGCCTTCACCCAAAATCCAATGTCCTGGAGAGTAACTTGATGACAGAACCCATTTTTATATGAACTAGTGTTGTACTTTCCACATTCCACATTCCACATTTAACACATTATAGGTATCCTACACTTAAAGCAAGAATTCTCCAGACAATATCAAGATGCTGTGGTGGCAGGACCTCAAACATACAGTACTGTCACTGCCGGGAAGAACTTGCAACAGGAACAGCCCAGCCTCACTAGAAAAGTATAATTCAGACTTTTTAAAGAAGTGGACAAGGACTAGGCACTTCTCAAAAACAAGGTGAGGTATCTTAAATTTAGCTTTAGGCTTCAGAGGGCCAAGTCAGTGTGTTCTCTACAGGCAATGCTTCCTCTTTTGAAGGGCAGAGTCAGATTTTACAAAGTTGCAGCAAAATTTTCTTAGGGTTCTGACTGATTGGTAAAATTGCCCTGCTAGTGGCTGCTCAGCAGGAAAGCAAACACCACAAGTGAGCTGTTTTCCATCCCTTCAGATCTTTTAACATCTTAGTAGCGGTGTCAGTAGGGAACAGGAAATCTCAGAAGTACTGAAAATAAAAACCCTACAATTCCTTTACTGCAAATACACAGTTCTGAGTCATCAGCAGAATTTGCCCTCCGCTCAGAGTTTTCCCATTCAAATAAGCCCATTGAAACCAGCTGTGATCAGAAGGTCTTTGTCCTGCATCTAATTTACCCTGTCAAAGTGTCTCTTCCATCTGAGTCTCTGCAGGGAAGACAGTCATCTCTCTGTGATTCCACCTCTAGTCAAATTCCTTGTGCCTTACTGAAGGTGACAAAGAGAATATTTTCTGTAACATCCAACAATTAACTGGTACTGCACATTAGGAGTAGAACTCAGTTCATAATCTCCCTCCTTCATCCCAATGTAGGCGGAAACAGGACAGGTTTCATCCTGCAGTGCTTGAGAAACTGTTCAAACATACTCCCTTTTCTGAACTTTTCAAGGTTCTCTGCTGTTCTGTTCATTTTTGCCATATAAAGACACATTTCCTCTAAATGTCTGTGAATACAGGAGGAAAACACAGGCTCTTCCATATCTATCTGCACCTGATCAAATCTAGACTCAGTCGAGAGTGGCCATGTTTCTATTTCTACTGCACTTCAAAAGAATGAAGCTTCTCTTCTGTCAGAAAATCATCTTGGGGAAATGTAAGGCAAAATTAATGTCTTGCATACTGCAGTCCCAGCAGCCAAGCTTTTGAACAGGAAAAAGTCTAAATTTTCTGTATAGCTCAAATAACTTCTATTAATAATTTGTCCAAAGGATTTAGGATAAGCTTCTTGAAGGCATATTGATCATTTTGAACCCAGAACAACATGCACAAAGATGCCAAGCAAAAGTTATCCTTTGAGATAATCGTATTCATGAGGTCAGCAGAGGACACTAACTCTCAGCACTTTGCTTTGTTTCCACATGATCTCTTCTCCCTGGGGTGTGAGATTAGATTGGGAGAAAAACCAGTTACCTCTCACCTCTCAGCCAGTCATCAGCACTGAATCTCTCAGTGCTGCTATGAGTCAGCTACAGATTGCAGTAACCTGAAGTCACAGCCAGGTCACTGCAAGAGGGAAATGAAAGGACTGACCCTGAAGACGTCCCTTCTTCCTTCTTTGCCTCTCTCCTGCACACCCCACCCAACAGGGGTTCATGGCACTCCATTGTTCATAGGCACTGGCACTCTGCTCTGGCCATTGCACCCAAGGAGATCAGGGTCCCTGGCAGCTTGAAGGTAGAAGGTGGATTGAGGTTTTTTCCCCATAGAAAATGGCCACTGTTCATGTCCAGTCGCACGTGGCTGACAGTTGCATGAGATTTTAAGGCACAGAGCTGGGAAGAGCCAGTAGGAACTCTGGGTCCAGTCATGTCATAGCATTGCTTGGAGATTCAGTGCCCTTCACTACACTGCCCAAATCAGTGCAACGTCCTGGGAGTCTGAAGTACAATATAATGGCTCAGGTATCCATCTGGGACAGGGGTACTCAGCTCATCATTCTGCAGGACAGCCTGCTCATGTGGCAGGGAGCAGGGCAGGCTGGCACATTTGGGATAATGCAACAGGCTCTACCAGAGGGCAGAAGAGAAAAGCAGAGGCAGAGATAACGGTGTTATCTCTATGGCAACTGCCAGGGAGCAGCACCATGCTCACGAGGGAGAAGAGAGAATAAAACCCAGAAAGCATAGTCAGGAAATCGCTAACCAGAGGAAAATGGAGGTGGGAGAGGAACAGCAAAGCCCACTGTTGCTGAAGGGGAAAGCAAAGGGCTCACAACTGGTGTTCAAGGAGAAGGCTTTTAAGTTCCCAGCACAGGTCAGCTCTGCCAGCCTCCCCATCTGCATCTTACAGGACACGGTCTGCTGCAGCCAGGCACGGCTCTCTGGCAGGCCAGCAAAAGTTCCCCATCATCTTCTAGGAAACACCCAAAAATGTGTGAGACTCAGGTAACTACACAGGTCTTTGAGCCTGAGATGCCAGCATTGCTGGCATCATACATAATGTACATGCATAATTTAAAGTGTGAAATATTCATTTTACTCAAACTGCAGATGAATATTAAGCTCAGATAAAGATGCCAGATGGGTGGTGAATAAATGATATTCCCTTAAATGCATCTGAAACAATGTAAAACAAATATTGAAAAAACTAGCAGGCTGAAGATCATGCCAGCACTGTACAGCTTGTTTCATGTTTGCATCAGAGTACAATGAAAAGGTAGGCTGGACTCAAACTAATCACATTTGTTCAGCTTTGCCTCATCCAGGAAGGCTTCAACCGAACAATCTGGAAGTCAAGGTGAAAAATTCACTCCTTATTTCCCACACAGTCAGAGCACAAGTTACTCTCCAAAGAATGAAACATACTGTGTTTGCTCCAGGCCTCCAGAAGACTTCTGTCCCTTCTCATGTCCCCTCTGTTAGTCAGCAGTCATTCACACGCCATCATGATTTAAGAGGAGAGTGGAAACCGATTCCTGTGACTTCTCTTTACATAGGTCATAGAAAGGGCTCATTTTACAACCTTTCCTGTGTACGTGGTATGGGCTCTCCATCTTGCCTGAATTTCAGTAGCAGTGACAGAGTGGTTTGCACCACCACACTCTGATTCAGAAGAAAACACAGGTGCAAAAGCCTTACCAGGCAGAGGGATGAGCAGCCCCTTCAGAGCTGGGAGAGCATTCACTTGGCACAGAAAATCTCTCAGCTGCTCATGCAAACAGAGGACAGGCTGCCAGCTCAGCAGTGGGTCAGGCTGAACGATGTACAAGACCCAGAAACTCCAGGCTGAACAATGTGCTTCCCCACGAGATCTAGCGTAAGGCTTCCCAGGCTGAGGTGCATCTACGCTATCCCCAACCTCCCTCTGAGGTGAAGGCAAGAAAAGCTGTTCTCCAGAGGCCATGGGAAGCAGCCAAGTTCACCTGACAGAGGCATAGGAGACACTGCCCTCACCTTGGTGCCAGAGGAGATGGAGGCATCGAGAAAGTCACATCCCTTGATGTGGCAATGGGCTGGTTCAGGTCCCCAAGCTGTGTTCTTGCTGCTGGAGCCTCCTCAGTGGTTGCTTGTCTGCAAGGGAGAGATGCTGCCCTTCAATGACAGACAGGCTTGGCAGGGTGTCCTCAGCTCCTCCAGAGGCTGGGAACAGGGAGGATGGTGGGTGCTGAACTGAGAAAGCCCTGACCACCAGCCAGCACCTCTGTGCTCCTCTCTTCCTTTTGGCAAGGCATGAGTGATGAAAGCACAGCACCACACTTACTGCTGGGGACTAACTGTGTGATAACCTGCGGTGCCACCCCGTTCAAGCAGTGCACCAACTGATTTCCCAGGGAGAGGCTGACATTATCTGTGCCCTGGGGATGAGCTGGGAAAGGAACTACTGCCATACAGCTCAACGAAAGCACGAGGGATTATACTGACAAAACACAGTCTCTCAGACTGGGATTTCTTTATTTTAGTTAACTGCCCTGTTCTCTCACCTTGCTGCCAGTTTTCCATTGCTGAGCAGCAGCCACGCATTAACCCACTGCGAGCTGCCCTGAAACCATGGGCAGTTCACCAGCTCAGCGCTTGTCAAACAAGGAATTTAGTCTCCATTAACTAAAGGCCTGAATTAAAGGGAAATTTGCTAAACTGCATCAAATGCTTTTGGGGATACTCATATTCATAACTACTTTAGCCTTAATTATGTCACACTTAATTAACTTTCAAATCTAGGCTATTTTAGTTGTTCACGTATGTTGAACACCATTCAACCACTGGGAAACAGAATTTAGGTTTCTTCTTGATGTACAAACAGGCAACCAAGTTACAGCACAGCAGCTGAGTCACAGTCACTGCTTGTGCTCACACTGTAACCTTTCACAAATGTGGCTTTCAACACATTAACACAAATATCTCCCCGTGAGGTTTAAATGAAGGCTTTGCCTCATGGCTGCTGCAGGGTGGGAGTACCTGCAGCATTAGCTCAGCTCTTAGAAATAAACAGAATGTGATCAAGCCTATAAGATGAATAGAGAAATGACCCCAGTAAATGCCTATGGGATGAAATGACATATACTCTGTGGAAAGGACACTTGTCCCAGTCAAGCAAAGTCAGCTGAAGATCGTCAGTTCATCTACAGGTAAAGAAGCCTCTTTTTCATGAAGTGAGGGTCCACACGGCACCTGACTTTGGCTCACCTCCTCCACTGGGAAGTGGAACACAATCATGACGGCCATTTGCCATCCTCCCACAGGCTCACACAAGGCACCTCACACATGTAGCCCAGCTCACAGCACACCAGTGCCAGTGCAGAGCCCTTTGCAGTGATGTCCTACCCATGGTGGGAAAGTGCTTCAGTTGCAGGAAACCTTTGGTCTTCTGTGCTCCCCTTCAGCACAGAACTCCCACAGTCAGTGTGATACACAGGCAGTTTCACTGAAGCAAGGGGCAGTCATTGGTCCACATAGACTTTGCTGACTTGCAGCCTGTGCTCAGGCTATGCAGACTGGGATTTCCATGTAGAACAATCTCTGAGGAAGAAAAAGCATGTGATCTCGTCCTAAATGATGAGCTCAGACACCATTAGATGAAGGGACCAGGAAAATTCTGTAACTGAAGCATTTTTGGGCAACTCTCCATATGATCATCAGCATAGCACAAGAGGAGATGTCTCTGTGGCTTCCTCTGAGATAACAGTATAGGTTCCCTTAAATGTTTGGAAGCAGTTTAGGCGTTGGAAACAGCTCTAAATCCCTTTCACATGATAAGTGAAAGTCTTGAACTGTCTTGTATAACCTATATTTTCTCCTTCTTAAAAGAAGATTCATTGACCTGAAAGAAGGATTACTAACTGAAAGACATTAGATTTAGGCTACCAGGCAGAAATCCTTACTAATCTTGGCTGATCTTATGCTCGCTTAAATTTTGCTTTCAGAAATTTCTGTCCAGTCACTCACAGAACAATCTGTATTTGAAATACAGAATGATGTCATTAATTACCTTTATCCCTCATCATCTTTCTGTCATCTGTCTTAAAGAAAAGCTTTACCCTGCGGTTAAAAGTTTATCTTGGACTTGGTAGTTCACAGAGGAAAGGGCTGCATGGGGAAGGCAAAGAGTTGCACTGCATTCCCGGGGTGAAGTTTGCTTCCCTGCTCTGCCACAGACCTCAGGTCCTCATAGCCAAACTCTGCACTGTCTCCATGCCCCTCATGTGCCCAGGGAGCACACGCTGCCTCACCTGATGATGCAGGAAGCAGAAACATTGCAGGGTGCAATACTGTTAAAATAAAGACAGTCCGAGCCACAGGAGTCCAGAAGTCCCATGGGAGCTCTTCCAGGAAAAGAGAACAAAACTCTCCCTTCCTTGAACAGGCACTACAAAACCAGTGCTTTTATGGCCTATTCCACTGCCATCTGGCACAAACCAAGCACTCAGCAGGGACCTCACAGGACTGAGGTGCCTTTTCCAAGATGAAGACATTCACTTGCTAAAGTACAGCGTGAGCCCAGAGGCTGCTCACCCCCCTCTGGCAGCCCCCCCGTGCCTGTGCATCATCCCCAGTGCTGAGCAGGGCATGTGCCAGGCCCCACTGCCCCGCTCTGTCCGTGCTCAAGGGCTGACCCTGCGCCCTGGCAAGAGGCAGAGGCAGGGCTGGGCTCCACACTGAGTCCCTCTGGCAGACATAATCACACAGGCAACGGCCCTAAATCCCTGTCTGATGTCTCAGCCATTCTGGATGCTGTTAGAAGCAATTTTCTGTCCGGCCGCCGGTTTTAATGGGATGTGCAGTTAAACAGATTCATCCTTTCAGTTTCACTCTGCAGAGCCTTCACTCTCCAGCTGCCGCCGCTCCTGTCCCAGGGAATTAGAGTTCTCTTGGTGTTTCTCTTTTGCAGGCAGGCACATTGCTCAGAGAAGCGGCTCTTGCCAACAAAAGTGTATAATCTAGAAAGCCACCTGCTCAGCTTTTGTTCTTTGAACTCCTTACAATCAATTTCCCCTTCCCAGGAGAAGGTGCAACTGTTTTCAGTGAAGTAGGAAATCGAGGATTCATGATATGCTATAAAAGCATAGCCAGTCCCATGGAAAAGGTTGATTTGCCTCACTGTTGGGGCTGAAACATGTTATGTGGGAAAGCAGAGACACCCTAGAATCCTCAGTGCTGACCTCTCAAATTTCAGGAAACTGTCCTTGTGCCTACTGCAGTATCTTGCAGATTATCACCATGTTCCCATCGGGCCAGGCTCCAATGTTAGTACCACACAAAACAAGATGTGGCACTTCAGCTTCCTGACAGGTCTCCATTTCCTCCCTCTGACTTTCTCTGTGACTCCTGCTCAGAACAGGAGTGTATGGCATTTGCTACGGGGGTTTCTCTCAACTGGTCACCCCACGGCAGAGCCAGCCTACCTCAGGCCCCAGTGCCTGAGGCAGTGAGCACAAGGGCTGTGGGACTGAAAGCCACCCATTCTCCCTGGCCTTTGGTTTTGCAGATGTGCAAATTCATTTCATGATTCAATCACTTATTATGACAGAACTGTTCTTTGCGAACAGCAGCTACATGCAAACATCTGCCCCTGTGTCTTTGCAGGGTAACCTGAATCCCCAGCAGCTTCTCTGGTTTTCCTTGTTCAAAGAACCTGAAAAATGACCATAGAGATACATCACGTGACCTTGTACAAGTGCATACCTTGTGGCAAGCTGTCACAGCCAGCTGTCTTTTATGCAGATAAAAGTTTGGTTTCCCTTTAAGGGTTTCTACTGCAAATACCTGTAAGATATGGCATGAAAAAGGCACTGTTGGGATAAAACTATTCCTCTCCTGAAGTACACAGCTAAAACAGGTGGGACAAATGGTTGCCTAAAGATACCTATTTCAGCACTGACAACAGAGGGTTTAGCTGCCTGGAAAACCTGCCTTGCAGGAGGCTGGCAGCCCCATGCCCAGAACTGCTGCTCCAGGCAGTGCTCAGGAGATCCCCTGCTCTCCCCATCAGGCTGAGATGCTGCTGTTTGTGCAGTTTCTCCAAGCAGGAGCCCCTTGGCCCTGCCCTGAGGAGCTCCCAGTGGTTGGAGGGTACCGCAGAGGGATCTGCCTGAGCCTCTCCAGGATATGGCTCAGAGTACTGTCTGTGCTCTGCTCACCTGCCAGAAAAAAGGGCAGGTCTTAGCGCTATCTGCTCCCTTAGGAACTAGGGACACATGAGCTCCATTTTCCTTGCTGGACAGCTGGGATCCAGAGGCCCCAAGGTGTAAACCTACCCCATAAAAATTCCTCACCAGGCCTAAGCCTCTTTCTCATGCACATCACTAATAAATACTATTCAGCTAATTTTCACATCCAAATTCACACAAATAATGAGAGAAATCAAAACTGGTACCATTCTGTCTTCATTAATGCTGTCATCTGATTCCACACTGGAGACTTTCATCTATCCTTAATTTGATGCCTAGCAGAAACATTTTTCCTGTGGATATTTGTGTTCATTTGATGGTAATTATGACCTTTAAGCATTAAAAAAAAATCCCCAGGCAACAGCCTCCACGCACAAAGAGTGTGACAGACCACGGTGTCAGTTTTCACATAACATATCTCCTCAAGACCTGGAGGGGGCAATTCCAACTGAATCACAGCCACTGGTTAATTGCAATCACCTTGTTAAGAAATATCAAGTTAGAATCAGTAACCAAAAAAGACACACCTGGGTTTGCTGATTCCCCCAGCCTGCTGGATTGCAGGCAGTCACTTGCACATGTCCTGCCTCTGCTCAGACCCTAAATGCCAAAGCAGGCTTTCCAGAAACACAGGATCAGCTTATGTTTGCCCCAAGGGGCATGTGCCTCTAAGCAAGTCCAGGCCAACCTCGAACACAGTTTGCAAACCTGAGCCAGTCTCATGGAGTCAGCATTTTTGGTTTACTCTGATGACAATTCAATTCTGCACTCAATTGCTTCCAAAATGTTTCAGCTTATCTGAAAAAGGAGTACCCTGCCACGTCATCAGCTGCCTGTTGCTGTACACCTCTAGATGGTTTTATTGGCCAATGCATCAAAATCCTTCAGAATAACTCTGTTTTCACACCACAGTCTAATGGCAGATGTGAAACACTGCAGCCACCCTCCCCGTCAGGAGTTGGGACAACACACTGCTTGCCTTGGCAAGGCAGCGGGAAGCTGGGATGGGTCTCACCAGGACTCAGCAGAGCAGTTTGTGTGGATAACCAGCTACTTACAGACAAGAGACCAGCAAAATGTAGTCACACAGCATCAGCAGGTGAAATTACAGCTTGGCTTTGGTAGGAGCTGAGCCCCCTCATGCTGTGGTTGATCTGAGCCTCCTAAAAACGGCCTCACCAGGCAGTCTCTGAGGGAGCAGCCCCACAGGGAGCTGCCACCAGTCCTGGGCAGCCCCACACATCCCAGAGAAGGGTCTTTGTGGCCATGGGCTGGGTGCCCACCGGCCCTGCCCAAAAGCATTGCACCATTTCCTTCTCGCTGCTCAGATTCTGTAAAAACTAGAGTCCATCACGGAGCACAAAGAAAAGGAGCAAACCAGATGTCCAAGGGGAAGTTGGTGGCACAGCTCAGCTCTAGCTGTGCCGCCCTGGCTTTGGAAACACCTTCTGCAGGAAGGCTGCTGCAAACCAGCAAAGTATGGCTGAGTCAGGGCTGGTGAATCCTGAAGGCAAAGTACATCAACAGCAGCAAGCAATGGACTTGCCAATATTGGTATGTTCTTCAATGCTTTATTTCTGCCCCCCCAGCAAATTCACTTTCCACCTTGGGAGGACCCAGCAATGAAGTACAGCAGCAATCCACACTTTGCCCTGTTTGCCAGGTGCAGGAGGCAGCAGCAGCAGCACCACTCGGCTTCTCCCCCATACAGGGAACACTAATGCTGCAAATGCAAAGCTCCCCTCTCCATCCATCAGCATCATAAATAATCACAGCAGCACCTGCTCTCTGAACCATAATTCGTATCTTGTTTTTAATTGCATTATGTGTAGCTGGTTCACCAGACACTATCTGAGGAAGCGTACAAATAATTCATCTCTATCCTCCATTCTCCCCATACGTGCTTCCAAACAAGCCAGATTAATTCTGGTCTTTGTCTGCTTCCAACCTCATGTCCATCCTATGTATCTAGCATCTTATTTTCAACTGCCATCCAGAATTGATGCTTTACCTTACTCATAATTAAATACTCTTCAGAGACCAAGGCGAACTACAGGCAGTCAGGCTGGATCAACACAGATGATTAGTGTTATCTCACAAAAAGTAACACCTGATACATTACAGCAAGCAGAAATATCTACAATGCTCTTAGTGGTACATTATGTCACTGAAGCACAGCAATTTTGTGATTCTGCATGCCAGAGCCACGAGGTGATTTAATGAGATGTCACTTAAAACTGATTGACACCTGCAGCCAGAACTGTGTGAACAGCACTCCCACCCACCAGGCCACAGTAACAAGCTGCCGGCATCCAGTGCCATCAGTGCTGTGAACCCACCAGCTCCAGGAGTGCTCCAATGATGGGAATGCTGCTATGTCCCCATCCCGGGGCTGCAGCCACGGACTGTCCAATCCCCTGAGGGTTTCTCCCACAGCCTCAGTTAACCACGGGTCAGGGACAGGACAAATTGCCACAGCCATTGCACCTCCAGCCCCCACTGAGGTCTGTGCAAACTTCTGCTGGTGCAAACCAACCCCGCTGGTTACCGAACTGCTCCCTGGCCAAACAGCCCTTTCCTGCCACTGCAGGGGGGCTGATGGCTCCTCCTGGGCTCTCAGCCAGTGCTCCCCCATGCACAGCCCCACACCCAGCATCCCCACACACAACGTGCCACCTCCTCTCCATATACACTTTTGGCCTCAAGTATCACATTTGCTTCCCAGTCCTGCTATATTCATGTCTTTATAAATGAACGAGTCTCCGCTGTGAAACTTAACAGGGAAAAAACGTCTAACATCATCAGTAACTCAAACTTGCCTTTGGAATCATTCATTTTTCTTCGAGTTCCCAGAGGAGGCTGGTGTGGACTGTGCACAGCAAACAGCTCTCAAACACAACACTGTCTCCTGCTCAAGCATTGTCTGCTGAGAATTTGATGTCTGCATGTTTTCTTGGAATTACTCCATGAATATTTTCTGCAAAAGCAATTTATTCGTAAAGTGTTTCAAATAATCAAAAAGACAGAACATCTTAATTTAAAACATGACCTGTTTGATCAGGGGCATGTTCACACAGTACTCTCTGTTGGAGAGGAACAGCTGGTGAGACAGCACTTGCATCACATTTCTGGCCTGGTCAGTCACATCTTGGTTACTGAACTCACAAAGCCCTCAACATCACTTTAAAAAGGAAACATTTTTTCAGGGACTTGCTCTGGAAAGCAAAGGCAAGACTGCTCAGCCTGAGACTGTGCAAAGGCGACCTGCCAGGACCGTGCCAGAAGAGTCTCAAAGAGCGCTCACGCTTTGGACCCGTGAAACGCGCCCCAGCAGTGCTGCCCAGCTGCCCGGGGACACTGCCTTTCGCTTGATGTGGCAGCTTGGAGACAGCTTTACTGGTACAATGTCATGGAAACCGACGGATTTTCATGCCTACCCAAGACAGAGAGGGAGGACAAAAAGAACCAAATCTTGGATTTATTGAATGTGTACTTCACCGAATGCTGCTGAGATACGAGCCAGGGCCACTATCCTCAGCCCCATAGCAAGTGGTGGAGACCTGAAGACACTGCTCCTGTGACCCCCTCACCTTTTCTTTCTGAAGCTTCCTGAGTTAGTCCCCTGCCTGAGGCTGCTGTCTATCTGATAGTAGGAGTGGGACCGACGCCAAGGAGGCTATGACCTAATGTTTTAGTCTGAACAGAGAGATGGAATATCATACAGGAAAGTGCTCGCTATGCATGCAATTATCTGATAATCTATTTTGAGAGATGAATCTCAGGAGGAGGAACAAAACTCTCACCTTCTTTGCACTGGAAAGCTCCATTATCCCTTTAAAAATAGGGAACTAAATACACGAAAAGTGATACAGAAAGCAGCAGAACAGCATGGTGCTTTAACTCATGCCGAGTTCAGGAAAGGGAGGGGAAAGGGGTCAAGTCCTGCAGGTCATGCCAGCACATGAAATTTGGTAAAAACTATTCCTGCTGATTTAAGACTAACCAGGTCTAGGACAGCTGGACTAATTCAGCCTCTTCCCATGCTTCATGGCTGGATTCCTTCATGCATGTACATAAGCAGCAAAATCCAGGTGAAACCTCTGCACCCAGCTTTCTCTCATGGGCCCCAGTGTCTGGCTCACAGGTACAGGTCATGCTGTAGCCCAGCGCCCCATGGAAGGTGCTGCCGGGGCCTCTATGAGCCACCTGTCCCATCTTTGCTTGGGAAACCTGCAGGAATTTAACACCTTTGAGGTGGCTGCCCTTCTGCCACACTTGACCAAAGGTGCAGTTTGGTAGGGGCCAGACACACAAGCACATGGACATGGTATCCCTGATCCCTGGAGGAACCGAGGCTCTTGGAAGTGGTGATTGTGTGGTGGCTCAGCCCTTCCCACATGTGCTGCCTCACCTGTGCTCACCAGCAGTGGAAGGATTTGACAGACACTGGTGTTAAAGTGCCTAGTTGTTCTCCCGAGAGCAAGAGCAAACTCAAAGGTATTCCAGAAATGTGTAATTAATCTGTGCCTGGGAAGGAAAACATCATCAGTCTTATCTTACAGTTGAGAGAATGACAGAGAGAAAACAAATACTGTAAAGATGGAGGACTCAGTGGCAAAGAGAACCCAGGCAGATTCACTCCTGTGCTCCCTTCTGGCAGACAGCTCCCCACCCGAGTCCCTGAGAGCTTCTCTGACTTCTAGCTGTTAAACTACGCTGTAAACAACTGCAAATGCCTGCAACGCTTTCCGGATGTAACTTCCATAGAAGTCATACCGATATTATCCACCCATTCATGTGGGACAGCAGGCAAATCGTACCAGCAGAGGGCCCAGAGCAGGCTGCTGTTACACTGCAAGAAGCCAGGCACGCCATGAAACACTTCCCAAAAAGGCCAGGCAGTCAGTCCCCTGTGCGTGTTTGCTGCTGATGCTGGATACAATTTTTCCATGTGTTCTCCCTCAAGGTTGAATTTCTATTATACCGACTGCCATTTTACCATTCACTTCCCCTCCCAGTGACTTCAAAGGAGCTCAGAGGAAGGTGAGATGAGGTTTTGCTGCCAGCCCCTCTCTTGGTGCAGGAGGAAGGGTGGAGCTGCTCCAGCTGCGAGTTCTGGGTGCCAGCACCAGGAATAGTCCCAACTGCCTGGGGCAATCCAGGGTGCCCCAAATTCTCCACTTCTTGTACTTTGGCACAGAACGCATGACCTTGGCACAGGACATGACATGAATGCTGAACATGGCACGAAAGGTATGTGTGCATGCTATGACATTTCCATCCAGCCACATCGGGTTCTCCTAATGCATCCAGAGTGACAGCTGTGTGGTACCCCCCGAACATGTGAGCACAGAAAGCAAGCCCTTCTCTCTGTAATTTCATGTTCGTTTGTTCCCAACATCAGAGAAGGTATTTTGCCAGCAGTTCCTGTACAGACATTAGGACAGCCTTTTAGATTGAGAAAATCAAGTTATTTCTAGATTTAAATGAAGCACCAAGAGGCAAGCCACTCATCCTTCCTGAAGCAACCTCTCCCTTCTGAGAGGGATGCTTTCCAAAGGCTGATGCTTTGCAGTTGGTGATGTTGGGGTAACAGTTTGCATCATCCCTAACTGTAAGTAGTGAAGGCGAAGTGTTGTTTTTGTACAAATATAACCCATGATGAAATCAGGAAGGTAAGCCGAGAAGGCAAAACGTGAACATGCACACTTACACCATTGATGTGGGCTTTATGCCTTGCCTGAAACATGAATGACACTTCTCCAGACCTCAGCGAAGTCTGAACACACACTCATAATCTAACAGAGAGATAAACACAGCATTTAGGGCTGGATCTGAACAAGTATGGCAGATTTTACTGAAATGCTATTTAAGGCACCTGAGTTACAACCTTTGCAATAACACAGTTGCTGTTGGAGCAGAACCTTCTCTCAAGGAACTTACCCACTCTAACCCACCTTTATCCAGGATCATGTGTTAAATCACTGCAAAATCATGGGTCAAAGTTGTTTCATAGCTTTACTCTCTTAGTAATGTGCAACATGAACATAATAGTGTTATTAAGAAGTCAAAAATAACTTAACACAATAGCTATATAAGATTTTCCAATGATCAAACTTTCAGCAATTACTTTTTGTTAAGTTCAGAAAATTAGCATATTTGTTAATCAAATTAATTTAAAAAGTAGCTTTTAAAAATAAAAGCAATGCTTTAAATAAATATAGTCTTTTTTATAACCATAAAACACTTAGTCCTGTTAAAGGTAACACAAATACTCCACTCAAGCACAGTACTTAAACGATTGAAATGAATGTTGTGAGCACACCTGGGCCTGACGAGGATGCATTGCTTCAGGACGTTCTCTGTCTCCTTTCTATAGTGGCACAATGAGGCAGCCAATTCTCAGAACTACCCCAAACACGTGACATGTGTCAGGATATCTGTAGCTGCTGCACAAAAACGCTGGCACCCTGTTTTTCCTCAAGCTATTTCTCTACGCTACATTTGCAGCAGTTCTTCACCCTGCTTTTAAATCTCTATCACAGCTTGATTTTAACCACAAGAACATAAGGCCAGAGCCTGCTTGCTTCATCCAGCTGACTCCAACATCTACACAGAAGGTGGCAAGCAAGGTCTGACCTCTCACACGTCTTGCACTAAAGCTCACATTTTGTGAAATCTGGAAAACCTTCCTTTTAATACTGGCACCATTGGGTGTTTCAGAACGGCCTGAAGGTCACCTTCAGAGTTCATGACCACCAAAGGCTATTCACAGCTCTCCCCATAATTACAGGGCTGACTAGCTATGGTCATTACTACTAAAGTTAATACCTATCAGCAAACACTGTAGCTGTCTTGCAGATCTACAAGGTAGCAATGTTTTGCTGGAATAAACTAAATTAGCTAGTTCTTACATTAGTATGTGCTGTCTGGGTGTATCCTGAAGAGCAGTATGCTAAATTCAGCAAAAAATACACCTCAAATCTACTGATCATCTACCTAGCAACTCTGACCATTTAATATCCTGTTTACTTGGTTGTAACTGTTCACTAAAAATCACCTTCAGGGTCTGCAGCAAACCACCAGTTTTGTCCTCACAAAAACAGCTGTCAGTGATATTTGTTGTGTTTTGTTTGTTTGTTTAAACAGCGTAACAGTAATGTAACCTATAAGTTAAATGATAAAAGCTGGAGAGTAAAATAAAGCCCAAAACTGATACAAGTGCTCGCAATTTGTTTTGATCTTCAGAATGAACAGGCCTATTCAAAGATGACAAAGGAATAAATTAGCAAATGGCTAATGTAATGCATGAAAGGGTGTCTACAAGATTTGCATGTGCGCACACACACACTTGCATACAGACAGCTTGGCTTCATTAGAAATCTCACTACCAGAGTTTAACTTGGATAAATTAACTGCATTGAAATACTGACATTGTGAGGATTTTAATACTATCACACCCTGTAGAGGGCACTCCTGTGTGAATTTTTAAATGCTTTAAAAAAATAGTTTCGAGTTATTGAAATCTGTGACAAATGCGACAGCTCTGCCTCTCCTCACAGCCTCCCATTCTCATCTCCAGTATCCTTCTCCTGTATTGCCTCCAGGCACCGTTTTGCCTTGGCATCCGCCTGCCCGCTCCCAGTTTTGCTCAGTCCACACGACAGGCATGCCAGCTGGATCTGCTTCATGTTCTCCAGGGCTTCGTTCTTGGCGTTCTTCAGGAGATCTCCTTGGCCCTGGGGATGCACAGACATCAAGGAGAGAGTCAGGGATTGCATACATTGCTCAGGACCAAAAGCAGCAACACTGCTCTCGTGTCCCTACAGGTCCCAGGTCCCGTCTCAAATCGTCTCTCCCCCTGGAAATGGGACTGAAGCCCCTCCTGCAGCTTGGTGCCAGCACAGTGAGGAAGGCAGCAGCCAGCACTGGGCAGGTTGGGACAGGCACCAGACTCCCCCCACTTCCCCGTCACCACCCTTGGGGGCTAATTTCAGCCTGAACTGAAGGAGGTTGTGGGAGAAGGCATTTCCTCTTCCACAGTCAACAGCAAGGTCCTGCCAGGGCCAGGGCAGTGATGGCACATGGCACCCCTCTCCCCATGCCGCTGCTCCCTCTGTGCTCCCTGGCATCAGATCCCACATGGCAATGGCCACATGTCCCCAGCCAAAGGCCTCTTATGAGCTGTGAGACCTTGGTCCCACCCCTCCTTGCACCTGGATTTGATACCCAGCCTTGGGCCCTCCTTGAGCAGAGCAGGCCAAGCTGTGCCCATATGAATCACACCATCCTGTAGCACTCCAGTCAATCCTTCTGAAATATTTTATTCAGGACCTTTGAGAAGGCAAACGGGAATGAGACTTCATGAACAATACGCTGCTTCTGTATCTTCTCAGAGCATGTAAATGTGAGGTGACTAACAGGGTGTCAATCCAATTTGTAACAATCAGGAAAAATGTGTTACATGAAATTTGTATTAAGGAGTTGGGGTTCAGAAATGCCAAAATGAATATTTATGCAATATTGATATCTCAAGTGCCATGAAGTGACAAGATTCTGGAGCTACAGGATACAAATAAATAAAAGCCAGGAGACGCATCTGGTTATTAAAATTCAGTATCAGTACAAACTTGAGCTCCTCTTCTCCTGATGTCACCCCAAGTACAGCTTGAAGTACAGCATGTGCTGCAGCTGGTTACACTCAGATTCAGAAGGAATACTTCCACCAACTGAAGTGTCACATTCAGATCTCTGCCACCTAACCTGCTCTCCTGCAAATCACAGGTACTTCGATTGGTCTCACAGGAGACAACAGACACTACAGCAGGACCTTGGGCTCACTGGAGGGGTGACTGAACACTGCTCCTCCTTTGGTTCTCAAAACAAATCAGATGTGTTGGATGAGTCATGGTGTGACACCTTCCAGCAGTGGGAGCGTCTCTGCTCTCCCCTTCCCCAGAGCTAAGAGGAAGGATTTATCCTACACCGATGAGCACAGTTCCCTTTTTGCCAGCACCTGGCACTGGACTCACAAGGCCTGAACCCCTGCACACAATGTTCACAACGAAGAAACAATGGTGGCTTGCAAGGCTGCAGCACTGGTAAACACCACGTGGGACACCACATCACCCAGAGACGGCAGCCTGTGCCTGAGAACGTGATTGCCTCATCTCCTGGTGTCATGAATTTGTTCCTGCTGAACGATGCAAATCACCATCCAGATGCTGGGAACACAACTCAGTGTGAGAATAACAAAAAGCCCTGGGACTGTGGAAGCGGCTCTGTGCTATTTGCTATGAAGCTCTTTTGAAGGGATTTGTGTCTCGGCAGCATGACAGTTATGGGAATACACAGACAAAGAGCTTGGGATCCAGTCAGCAGGCACAGTGTGAAAAAACAAAACAAGAATAATTTATGCAGCAGATATTTCTCGTAGCTGTGAGCTTGCTTTTATGTGAGAGGTTTTGCTTATGGTTAAAGACGGTAGGCAGGAACTCAAGAGCCCCAGAGCTGCCTGGAGCACTCAGCCCACCTTGGTGTCCCTCCCTGTCTGCAAACGGCACAGGAGTAGTGCCAGTGACAGGGACAACACCACCACATAAAGTATGTATCATCAACAACATGATAATGTTATCAGAAATGGTGTATCTCCTCAATACAGCTTCCACCTCTTCAAACTGCACAAATGCAGTTTTACATAGTTTGAGTTTAGGCTGAAATACCCCTGTCTGCTACTTCTTACACACACAGGACCAAAGACACCAAAGACTTCACCATCGAACAGGGAAAAATCTGTGTGACGATGCTTTGCAGCCTTAACTTCTCCAAGCCAAAACTTGGTGCTGTGTATTCATGTCCAAGAACAGAAAAATCCCCTTAGTGCAAGAAGTAACCCCTTTCCAGGGTGAGGGCAAAGCGTGGAAATCTTCCTCAGGGCAGTCCATAAACTGTGTGTTTGCCCAAGGACTGAGACACGCATGGACAGAAGCTATTTGGGATTACATGCACCGCTTGGAGGACGACAGCCTGAGTCTGCCTTGCCAACACTCACATCTGAAATGCCCAGAAGCCAAGGGACTTCACACCCCACATGAAAGTGTCAAGCCACCCGCTCTCCCTTATGCGTATTCTGATTTCACATTTGAGTAACCAGGCAATTCAGAGTACAGATTTTGTCTGAGGCAACGCACAACATGTCTTTGGGTTCCAAGAACACACGCCTCCTGAGCATACTTCCGATATTTTGAAGACATTCTTATTTTACAGTGATCTAAAAAGGGAAGTGGACTTATCAAAATAGTGCAATTCCATTCATGTACAGACCAATTGATTTATGTCTTAGTCTCCTTGGGGTTTTTATTTTTAAACAGCTGGTTCATCTGAGCAAGACGATGAAGCAAAAATGATTTTGAATCATCTGTCATGAGAAAATTAACGACAAACTAGCCCTCTCTGACAGAGCTGTCATAATTCTAGAGACACCATTAAAAAAAAAAATCTGTGTGCATGCTCTGTTTGAAAAAGCCATCTGTTTGCTTTGAAAAACTGGCTGTGAGCATAATCCACTTAAGAAGAGTGTCAGCAAAATTGTGTCAACACCTTAACGAACTAAATACTGGATAGAAGCTAGAGTAAACTTTACAAGCATGATTGCATTGCAACAACCTTCACGAACCAGTCATTGTGATCATCTCTGTGCACAGAACCATCCTGCTTGCCCTTACGAACAAAGCATTTCTCTTCCAGACAAGGAGAAACCATGACAGTCCACTTCAGCATCTATCCACTATCTCCCTTCTGCTATCGGTATCATCAGCCTTTCTGAAAATAAATACTTGTGAGAAAGTTTAAACTCAGCATTTGGCAGGACAGTGAATTAAGCCAGAACAGACTAATTAAGTGTTCTAACAAAAACTGATCAAGGGGTCCATTTTCATTTAGCCTTAGGGAACACTGAAGGTCAGGTTTCATATGCCTAACTACACCTAACTGCAGAGCCTCAGCAGAAATTAACATTACAGGACAAATAATGCAGCTTGTCAAGCAACTGCAAGGTTATAAGCCTTTACCTTGACAGGTTAATATTGCTTAGAAAACCCATAATCTGACGTGGTTTTAAATATTGTTCAGTTCCAGTGACAACCCATGAAAGGCTTTAAGAAGCACAAGTAGTTCTAGACAGACACTGGCAATGGCTACAGATGGCACAAATTCCATATAGTTGTAGGTTCAGCTGTGTTTTTTTCTAAATCAAATACCAAAGTTTTTATGAGTCAAGATGACAGCTCTATATCCAACAGCAACCCACTCTGGGACTGGGGAAAGGAAAGCTGGGTTAGGTTAGTGGCACCGTTTTGTGCTCAACTTCACAATATTATTTCTTTCATATATGTTTCATGTATATTTCTACGTAAATACAAGTATATGGGCATGTACATTAATCATTACTGTTTCTATGCTTTCTAGGAAACACCCTGGAACACGTAGGCCATGCCACACGGTTGTTGTGGGCACCCCGGTTATGGCACCGGCAGCACCCACAGCCTCTGTGCTGGCAGCTCCCACACCAGCACCAGGGGCTGCAGGAGGACCCTGAAGGTCAAGACTGGGCCCATGCAGGAGTGAACTGCACGGACAGGTGCCCCACATGAGCACCTTGCACTATTCCTGGTGAAGCAGCAAATCCCAGGCTGAGCAATAGGCTTTTCCTGGCCTTCCAAACTGGCCATGTTTCCAGGGAGGCTGAAGCAGTAGCTGTGAAAGCCATTTTCTAATCTGCTGCTTGCTAAAGCAGACAGTTGCTTATCTCCTGAGCAGACACATTTTCTGACAGCACATTATGGGAGCTTTTCTCTCCAATCCTCAAGGGCTGAGTAAATACAAACAAATAACAGAGGTCTTAACACCCATCCCACATCATGCTCATGATATTACCGTTATTTTTTAACTTACTCTCAAAGAACCAAGCTCTTTCATTACTATTTAATCACCAAGTAAAATCTCCAGAGGCTGCCAGTGGATGCCAGCGGGTGGCTGGAAAAGCCAGACAGTCAGATAAAACAGCCGCAAGCATCGCGCCACTCCACATTTCAGAGGCAACACAGGCACGGTAACAGCACTGGCAATCTGTGCCAAGGGACTCCAAATGCTGGAGAGCTGCTGTCATATTGGGATACTCTGTGTGGGGGCAGCATTTACTGCAAGGGGTGCATTTTCAAAGTATCATGGTAGGACTAATTGTGTTTAATATTAATAAGGACGCGCCAATTAAATGATCGCACATGGCTTTGAAAATGTAATCTTGGGGAGGAAATCATTAATGAAAAGATTAGACTGTTACATTAAACTTATTACAAAAAGCAGATATTTTTCCATGCCTCCTTCAAAGTCAAATGTGGGAACAATTGATATGAATTTGATTATGATGCATTCACATTTCAGAACAGACTACTCCAAAAACAGTGTTGCTGAATCAATGCAGACTGTAAAAACCCACCCTTTTCATTATTACTGCAGATAGTTTGTCAAGAGCTTTGCTTTATTGTCTGTGACAGAGATCATAATGCACATGTTGGCATGAAAAATTACTGTACACAAAGATTAGACACAAAGCTATAATTACTTCTCACACACTGAAAAATAAAGGATTGCAAAAATGAGTTACATCACAGGAAAAGCAGGGTCCAAATGTTACTTGCCAATTTATCTTTAAACCCTTGCACAGCAGAAATTCACTTCCTGTCAGGAAAATAAAAAGGCCACAAATATAAAAGATGGCACTTAAATGGCATTCCTTGTGCTACTGGTATATCATTCAAGGTCTGGGTTTTGGGCACAGCTTCTCACTTACCCATTCTGAACCAAATGCAAGAGCTTTTTTCTACCTGGCTGAAACCAGCAACAACTTTGACACTGAGTCAATCAGGCGATCCGACCGAGTGCTCGCTGGGGCCTGAGTCATCACATTTTGCAGGATGTGCTGGTGATTTCAGACATCAAACTGAGCATCTCATTTTGGTATATCAGCATGTTACTGACAGCCAGAGACCTTTTCTCCCATTTCCCAAAGCAGGGTCTAGCAAAAATTTGCAAGAAGGAAACAGCTGAGAATCAATTATATCACATAAAGAACAGATCTGAAATACACGGAAAAAACCCCACCCACCTAGGGAAAGGCAGTCACCATTACATATAAAGTGCTAAACCTCTGTAAGCAAGAGCAGCAAAGAGTAAGTATTGTGGAATAGGTTATTGTGTGCAGTTTTGACACAAGGGTACACAATAAAAACCCAATGAAATTATCTAAGGTTGTGCCAAGCAACAAGGTCAGAGCTCTAGGGCTGATCTGCTCAATGCACTGTAGCCAGCAGCTAGGAGAACAGCTGAGGATGATGACAAAGAGGAGGAGATGGATAGTTAACAGGAACAATCTCCTACTAATTCTTGTATCTAACCCAAATTATTCCTCATGTCATCTTTTCTCCATTTACTTCATGAATCAGCCATATGGATGCTGGCTCCAAGCTTTCCTGCCTGTCTCTCATTGCACAGGGGGCTGATCAGGTAGAAACCCAAGCTCATTTTCCCAGGAGAAGCATCAACAAGCACAGAACCAGCCCTGACTGCACTGTATATCCCAACTGTTTCACTCATGGGAAAAAATCCCCTTTGCACCTGATATTTGCACAAGTCTCAAAAACAAAACCACACCTGCAAAAAGCACTCGAGGCCTTGAGGACACTCACTGCTCCCCAAAACACAGCTCTAAGATGACACAGCCCAGCCAGCAGCCTCCTGACAGCAAGCACCACACCTAAGGACAACTGCTGGGGCAAGAGCTAAGGAGCAACGATCTCTGCAGATACTGTTTACAAAGCACAGTCTCTTACAGTGCAGCCAGATGTAAAGGAGAGAGGACAACACCAGCTTTACTCCAGGTGACTGGGAAAATTCACAAGGCAACTCCAAAACAACCTGGTCCCATATAAAAGCAGAAAGGTCTCTCAGCAGTTCAAGGGAAAGTGGGCAGGAATCTGGATTATGGCCGAGAGCCCATTCAGCCATGGCCTGCCCTAAGCACCCAGCAGGTTCCAGTGCATCAGACTGGTATTCAGATACCATAGCAAAGGGACATAGAGGAAGTTAAGAAAAACTAATAATTACATTACAAGAAATGGAATAAATAAATAAATAATGAGCAAAGTAAGCAGAAATTAGAATGGCCCTAGCTTGTAACACAGACCAAACGCTAACCTCACTTGTGGCTCAAATGCCACTATGCACCATGAACTGTACTACCCTGCTAGCACAGCCAGTGCATGTGTGACTGCAGGTGGCTACTCTGACCCAGGGATGGAGCCTGACGCTAACCATGTCAATGTGGTGTGTTAAAAACAATATTCACATTACCTGAAAACCAGTTCCATCTGATTTTAGTTACTTTTACTTAAACTCTCGAACTAGACCAATCTGACAGTTGTTTAATATTAGGGTGTCCCACGCAAGACCCAAAACTTTTACACTGATTTCATTTGCCATTTGGATCTCACCCCAAAGGTCTGCGCTGGAGAGGATGACCTAAAGGGATTTACAGAGATGTTCTGCATGAGCTTAGTTAGTTTTCTAGGAGGCTGGGGACAGTTCATTGTACAGCCAAGCAGTCAATCCCAAAGCATATGGCATGACATAAACGGTTGGGAAGAGGGAATGCTGTCTGTCCCTGCTGGTATGGCACTCCCTTGAAAAACACCCATACCATTTCTCGCCTTCTTTTCCAGCTGCTGGAAAGGTGCAGTTAAAATCTAAATGGTTGTCCTGAATACCACGAGGCAGCCCCCACTCCACCACACTGGGCAAGGCTCCTCAGTTACTACAAAACTGCCGGTCGACCACTTGTATATTCCCAAATTATGTGACACAGCCAAACACAACCCTGAGAACAGCCTGGGAGGCAGAAGTGAACAAACCAGGAGAACCTCAGTGAGAATAGTCAGGCAATTACCAAAGAAGCAAATACTTAGAAAACCTGATTCTGGCTGCTGGCCATGCCAGCAGGAGGATATCACTGCTTTGTGCAGCCATGGCAACTTAGGAAAGAGGGTCTGTATTTGTAATTCCCTTACAGGATTTGCCTAACAAGACAAAGGAGAAGAACATGCATGGCCAGCTTGCTCTCAAACTCAGCTGAGTGTCCTCCCAAACCCTACTGGCCCTCGACCAAAGCCTGACAAGGAATTAACACCAAGCATTTGTTTGAACACCAAAGTGGCAAAAGCACTCATGCTACAGCCTTCTCTATTGATCTTTGAAAAGAGCTCTTCACTGAAATCCAGGGGCTCTTGCAAATCAATTGCACTGTACGGTGACTAATTTATTCCTTCGAGCAGGTATTTTATGTATAAAAAGAGTGGGCTTTTATTTTTATTTTTTAAATAAATGCCTATGCTTCTGTCTCACGTGGGCATTTAAATTAAATTACGTTATATTAGGCTGTCAAAAGCAATGAATGTGAACATTGACTGTGACTGTGCTGCAGCAGGAATTCGCTTTCGGAAATAATGCCATTAATTTGATGTTAGCCATGTGCTGAACAGTTCAGCTGCCTGTGTGCCTCTCAGGCACTACATCAGGCAGACAGTTTGCAAGCACAAATGTAGGGACTCTGGCTGTCAACTCCTCCATGCTAGGAACCTGCCTTTTTTTCTGGTGATAAGTTAAAATCACAGGGTTGGCTGGGAGCCCAGGAGTGCACAATTAATACTAAGAAAACCCCACATTTCTGAAGAAATTTGGGCACTGTTTATTTTTGATACACAGCCATGAAATGAAAATTGAAGCTGTATGTCCAGGCACTTATTTCTTAGTCCTCCTTTGGTCACAAAACCCAATTTCTCACAGGTATCAGTACCAGTAAGGTCCAGAGAGTCCCCAGAAAAACAAAACAAGGAGAAGAAAGATGAGGCAGAAAGTGCACAATTTTTTCGCATTTGATTTTTCTAAGTAAAAGGATCAGCTGCAGGAAAAGAGATGTTTTGCAGCTAATGAAACACCTGTGAAAAGCAACCTCCAAGTAAAACATGTGGCTGGCACCCCTTGCTCCCTAGTGCCCTCTATGCTGACACTTAGATGCCCAGGCTGCAAGCACACAGTTAACAACAAAATCATGTCCTTCATCGCAGTGTAGCCAGCAAAATGTCCCTTAAGGTCATCAGAACCTGGAAAAGGTTTAGTGGCCAACTCTGAGCTGCCTCTGTTTTGACTGAAGACAACACGCACCTGCGCTGGTTTGGGTTTTTTTGGAGGGAGGGAGTATTGCAGCAATGTCACACAAACAAGTCACTGCTCTCCTTTGAATTGCTAGAGATAACAGCTAAAAAAATACCTACAGCTGTGCTTAATGCTAACTGAAATAATCTAATCAAGATGAAATCAAATTGTGCCAGTCAGAGCAGAGTGTTTGTGGACAGAGCACCCTCAGCATTGCTCCCACATGCAGCTCCTAAGGCTCTGCTCCTTTCTGCCTGCCACCAGCACTAATGCCTTAGCAACTATGTGTTTTGCAAATTCTGCTGCTGCAGTGGCTGCTGGCCAACACCACCAGCTGACTGGGCCATGGGAATCTGCAAAAGCCACCCAAGCTCCCTGCTTCTACTCCCCCAGACGGGACAAGACATCCCTCTCCTCCCTTCATGCTAGGAGCTGTGGGCAGCCAGTTTCTAACCTGTTCACAGGCCACAAACAACTTCATGCTGAAGCAGAAAGCTTTAAGCCGAGACCAAAGCCTCCAAATCACATTAAGGGTTAAGTGCCAAAAGAAAAAAATAGCACAAACCACTGTAAGTACTAGGAGGGAACAGGTTTTAACAGGATCCCTAAGCAAATGCTCTGATTCGCCTCACTCCTGCCCAGGAATCAGCCTCGTCATTCTGGTCCCCTGCAGTCAAAGGCAGGTTTGCTGGTGAGACTGGACAGTGAGCTCAGTAAAAGCACAGCTGAGCCACCCTCTCTGCTCATGTTCTTCCTGCCAGTGGCTAAAGAGGCTCCTGTGGGCACAGAAGCCACAGGCCTCACACACTAACAGGGCTTGTTTCCCCTGGGAGAATCCCAGTCCTGCCTTCCCAGTGCAGATGTGAAATCAAGCACAAACAGGAGCGGGTAGGGTTATTTTTGTAAGCAGAACACTGACTGACCCAGCAGGCAGAGAGCTACCGAAAGGAAGCAACTGAGAGGGGAGGAGAAAATCAGCAGGGGTCAGGAACAGGCCTGGGTGGAAGTGAGAAACCTCTGTGAAGGATGGGAATGGGAACACACAGCAAACTGAGTGAGCCAAGGACAAAAATTAGTGGTGCAGGATAGGGGTAGTATTCATTTACAAATTCATTGCCCCAAAATGTCAATGAAGGAAACTGAACAAGCATAATTTACAATCCATTACAATACTAAGCCACTGAAAACATGAGGCTTTTCAGCCAAACTGAACTCAATTTTTAAGCCTGATGCAGATGGCTGTAATTATACCTCCACAGTTACCGGGGAGGGTTGGAAACGATGAGTTTAGACTACCCAGCATCAGACCACTGAGCTACCCTCTCAAGGAAACTGTCCTGCTGCTGCTGGCAGCCTCCAGTCCTAGCCCTTTTATCCCAGACTGCTAAATTAGGCTGCTCAGGTTGTCCAGCTCCCACCACCACCAATGCCTGAAAAGGTAAAAATACTTTTTGGAGTGCTTTTCTGTGCCTTCATGTGCCTCAGCTCCTCCCCACTGCTACATACACCAGCATCCCTAGGTCACCACCTGATGGAGTGGGAACCCAGGGAACAGAGTGAGAACTTAACTGCAATTATCACCTCTATTATTACTATTCAGAGCAATCATAGCCTATCAGTCAGGCTCTTCCTGCCAATACCAGACCTATGTCTTATCTGTAACACAGAGGGTACTGGAGAAAGGAACTACTAAATAGGCATTTTTAACTTACTCCTCTAAGTCTGACTGCTCTCATGTAATAGCCTTTCTGACATCAAAAATGCCATCTTTTTCTTTTTGTGATCTAAAAATAAATAGCTGCTGCCTCAGCACCTCAATCACTGGTTTTGTCTCTGCTTTTCTCCACAAATGGAACCCACCTGTACCTGGGGAAATGACCCATAAGAAAGTGTCCCTTATCTCCCACAGGTTTCATCACCTGACACTTGAATTCATCTGACCCGGGTAAAAGAAGACCGTAGCTGTCAAAAATACGAGATTGCAGTTTCCCAATCCATTGTTCCTACAGTAAAGCTTACTTCCACCCACAAGTACTTGGGCCTCTGATTTCCCTAGCCCCTGAGCAACGTTTTGGGGATGCCTGCCACATTTAGGGCTTATGGGGTCTACCATAAGCTCTAGGGGAGAATAACTGCGGAGCAAGTGCCTGGTCTCACTGAACACTCACAACTTTCACGTAATGTACTTTGTGGCTTTTCACTGTCCCAGCCCTCCCTGCAGACCCATATTTCCAATAATCACACATGTAAACACAGAAGTCTTTACTGCACAGCCTTCTACTGCTAGTGGCCCCAGACAACAAAAATGAATCAATACCACCATTGAGTTAAAGAGCATTTTACTTTAACCACAGCCCTCAGAATATGTTGTGGTATGGATGAACACTTTTCAATGTCAGGAGGCAGTAATGGAAGCTAGACTGGCACAACGAAACGGGGAAGGTCATGCCAGCAAATCACTGCCTGTTGGATTCAGAGTTTGGCTCCCATGACTCATATATTCACACAAGTACAGAAGAAGTCAAAGGTCCTGGCTAACAATTGCATTATGCACATTCTGACATGTGGAAAGAGGATTTCTATCAATGCTTGGGAGGGAGAAGGTGAGGACTTGGCATTCACACAGAGACATGCCAGTCCCCAGCTTTGGCCAAGCAAAAAGGCCAGGTACTGCTCCATTATAAAATATATTCCTGGATTTCATTGAGGCCACTGACAGTGCCAGGGAAAACCCAAACACCATCTTAGCAATTGCAGTGGAGGAAGTTCCAATGGAGCAACCAGCAGCTTTCATCGCCTCCTGAGCTCCCCCAAGGAACTATCTTAAATTAGACAACCATTCCCTCACAGGGAGCAGGTTTTGTAGATCCTGGCACGTAATTCACACAACAAAAGGGGCAGTCAGCTTATCATCATTTGTAAGCTCTGGGAAACTGTATGTGATCCACTGACAAGAGCTGTAAGGAGCTCCAAATATACCACAAGAGTAATTTTTAGAAGATGTTAAACCTCTTATCACACACCATTCAAACACAACCATTTTGGGCAAGTACTGGTTACAGTTCCCAGGGAATAGCTCAGCACAGATTTAACAATAAGCAAATGCTGAAAAAAAAAGTAATGTACAAGCAATCCTCTCTTAATGTTCTTGCCATATACAAATCAGTGCCCTGGTCTCTCCCTGATACTCAACAAATTCAGAAAGTAGCTGTGGGTGGAGGCTCCCTTGTGGAGACCCACCATGGATGCCTTAGAAGCAGAGCCCTTCCCTCCCTGAGGCCTTCAGTGGCATGAATAAACATCCAGGCAAGGTGGTGTGGGTCACTGACAACCCAGGAAGGAAAAGGTCTCTCCAAGCCCCTCGGTGAGTGCCAGGCACTGGGGCAATGGCCCTGCCTGGGGCACTCACCCAGTGCCACCCGAGGGCCCAGAGCAAAGGCTCCCAGCCCCCCAGCACTGCCTCAGTGCCTGAGCCATGTGTGCAGGGCTGGCAGCTTGGCTGGGGTTACACTGCAATCCTGACCACCTGACAGAGGCAGCTGCTTCTTTTCTTCCATTGTTTCTTAGTACAGCCATTGACAGATAGAAGCAAGAAATGTGTGAATTTCTGTAGAAATTTGTACCTTCATTACAGTCTGTTTAATTCCTCTGAACAAGCTCACGTTGTCAGATTGGCACAAACTAGATTCCTAACTTCAATTTCTTCCAGGCTGTGTTAATTAACTTCACTGCAAGTACAGCAGTCTTTAATATCCATGTCTCAGGTGAAAACGTCACCATTGCAGGGGAGGGAGGGGATGGTGGCAGAAGTTGCCGAAGTTCCTATACCACCTGCAGTTTCTGCCTGCACTGTCTCTTCCTGAGAGTGGTCAGTGAAAACTGACCCAGTTTTTATACCCAAGAAATCCTCCTTTGGTGAGGAACCACCTACATTCAGCCACCTTTCCCTCACACCATCTCTCCTCTTCCCACTGCCTCCCCTTAACAGCACCAACTTTCCAGCACAGTTCTGCAGTTCTGCCCAAGCACATACATGCAGGAGTAGCTATTTTTCCTCAAAAGATGAGGATCTTCAAGAAACTTGTAACCCTACCTGCTGATTTTTCAAACAACCTCTTCATAGGTGATAATCTTGTTGCAGCCTGAAACAGTTTTCAGAGCACAAACCCTCTTTGTGTTCACACACCATCACCTGAACACTATTAATTACTTTCCTAGTTGCACAGTCTTTGGACTGAATGGCACATCCCCTCATGAGAAGCTGGCCTTCACACCCAGGTGACAAAATCCCTGCCAGGCTGGTAGAGAAGGGCGACATGAGCAGCACAGATGGGGCTCAGGCTGTGATGGGTCTGCCCCAAAGGCACAAGCACAGCAGTGCCAGGTCCCACACAGCCACCCTGGGGCAAAGGTGGCACAAAACATGGAGGGATAACTCACAGGAACTGCATCATGGTGAGGGACAGCCTTAGAGCCATGCAAAATCAGTCAAGATCAAAAGCGGGGGTCACAGGGGGTTCGCTCCCCACACTGGTATGATTTAGATGATACAACTGGGGCAATGCAGAGGCAATGGGATTTGAGGCTGGGGAGAAGAAACAGTAAAGACTGAGATGACAGAGAGGCACAGAGAGGTAATGGAGTCGTAACAGACAACCACACAAAGGGCTTCACTGAGCTGCCAGCCTACACAAGGAGAGAGCTGGGCACCTGTTTTGCCTTTCAAATATCTTGACAAGCGTCCATTTGTGAAGTGACACTAAAAGTGGTTTTCTATGCACAGCACCTCAGCGTGCTGATCCTCGGCTGGGCTCAAAGCCCATGCTGCTGAGGTGGCCCTGGCACAAGGGGCACCAGGCATGGTGACCCCACATGCTCCTGGCCCTGTCTCCCACCACAGCACGATACTCCTGATGGACTGGGATTACACTCCTTTTACCCTAACACGCAGTGTTGAAGTAACTTGGGAAGTTTCCATCACCAGATACAACTGACAAAATCCATGGAGACAGTCTGTTAAAGAGCTCTGGTTCCTGCCTTTGGGCTTGGGCAAAACAGACAAAAAACAGTGCATTCATCATTTATGGAGGAGGCCTTTATCAACCAAATCAGTAGAGAACAGGACTCTACTAGGTACAAGATCTGCCTATCCTGTCTAATAATCACATGGTTTGGTTCCTTTGGTTTACAAAATACACTGATCAAAACAGCTTGGCATGTGAAGCACAACACTTAATTCCTTATCTTGCAACTCAAGATCATTTAAAGGACTCTAAATTCCCTATCTCAGAAAAGTCTTGCAACACCACCACAATACAGAAAAGCCCTGGAGCCTGTCCTGAGAGCCAGGAGCACAGGCTTTGCCCTGGAACCAGCTCTGAAGCTGGGAGCCTCCACTGCACTCAGAGTACACAAAGGGTCTGGGAACAAGCTGTGCCCCCATGTGGCTCCTCCAGACTCTTTCACAGACTCAATAAAGAAAAACCTAAAACCACCTCCTCTCTCACCTTTCCCTCTACCTTTAAATTAACTGCTTCAAACTAAGCAGGTATTTACAAGACTAAATGGATGTTGACCTTAATGGACGTTTTCACCTTGTCTCTAGCACTCTCAGAAAGCCAGCTGTTTTGTATTAATTTTCTCTTTTTTGTCCTTCAGCTCGTGTGTAAGAGACCAAGCTGATCTAGTCACTATGTGACTCATTAGAACAGCTCTGCATTTCCTCACGTTTGTAGAATCTGCCACTCAATTACAGACTGACTGGCGCAGCCAATCTCTGCTGTAGCTGAGCAGGTCTCAGCATAAGGCAGCAGATCCTTCAAAAGTAGCCAGGACACACAGTCTGGAGAGGCTTAAAAGTTTGAAACATTGCTCTGAACTGCATCAACAAAGAAAATGCAAACAATGTGGGGACTAGAGAGCAGGAAAGATATTTAGTCGCTCTGGAAAAAGAGCCTTTGAGGTAATCACATTCAAAGTACATTTATCTAGATCTGGGTATAAGTAGACATGAGGTGAGTTGATATGGAATAACACAGTGAGCCCTGCATTTAACGGCTAGATGAAGACTCCAAGCCACACAAACCACTCCTGCTACTGCTCTTGCCGGACTATCACTGTCAGAAGATGATAGCAAATCACAAGAATTTGTTGCTAAGACACTATGGCTTATATTCCATCTGTTTTTGCAGTTTCACGAATTGAGCACCAATGTGCTTATGTCCACAGAGATATGCTAGGAAACAGAGGGAGATAAGATATCAGGCATTTTTGGGGGTCAGAGGAAAGCCTAACTGATGCTTACAGTGAATAAAATACATGGTACATAGAATGCAGCAGCTTTGTGGGGACTCATGAATCCATCATGCTCTCACTTGAGATCTAGATAGTGTAAATTGTCATGCAAACCCTGTAGCTGCAATTAAATAATATGTGGCAGCATATATTGTTACCATAGTGCTTAACTGCATATAAGGTTCCTAAGATTCTGCTGTGCTGCTCGGCTGTCCACTCTGTAGCATGCCAAGGAACAAGCCACCATTCTTGCCTAACTGCAGGAAAAAGGACTGGTGTGAAAAGACCCATCTAAATCTCTGAAGATTTTACAATACTGTAGAGTATCCATTCAAAAACACTTCCATAGTGCACTATAATAATCCTTAAAATTAAGACTGAGAAGGGACCTAGTTCTCCCAAAGATCATCAGAAACTCAGTGTTTAAGTTGCTTTAGAATAACAATCACTATCTAACAGGTAGTTTTTCTTCATAAAGAAAACTGATACCTTACAGCAATGATAAATTCGTCTCGGTCTAGGTAAGGCCAGGTAGTCTGTATGTACCTGTCAGAAATCTCGCTTTTATCTCTACAAGTAGCGTTAAAGTGTGCATTTGGGGCTCTGCCACCCAAGTGAGGGGTCTGGATGCTGCAGGTCTAAGAAACTGAAGGACATGATCCTGCAAAACTGCTATTTCTGCACAGTTTTGCTGCATAAAATCACTTACATCACAGCTAACGCTGATCCCAACTGGATCATAAAATTGTGGATGCCTCCCCCAAAGAGAGAATGTAATTAGCAATTTAATAATTATATGCCTTCTGCATTAAGCAAACTTCTCTTGATATACCTAATCAGCATTAATTTAAATGCAGTATAATTAACAGATACACTCATGGATGAGAGCCGAAGCGATCCCTGAAAATGTAACCACTTGATGTCTTGTGGCATGCACTAATAGTTGGAGTCCTAGGAGGACAGAACAGATAGACTTAGGACAGCAGAAGCAAAAATCTTAGAAAAAAGCAGCAGCAAAAAAAGATTTAAAAACACATGCGCATTTCAGAGCAGACTAGAATCAAACATTTGAGTGTTTTGCCCTTCAGTAGAAGGCCAAAACAGTAAATGCCACTTTATCTTCTTTTTCCCACATTTTGTCTATAAATAAGCCAGCATGTTGGCATATTAACTATCCAGATATTTACCATCAACATACAAGTACCTCCGTGGTATTGTTTCTAGACTTTGTACGTGCTGACCCACAAATAGCCCAGAAAAATCTGTCTGCAGACAGTCAAAGCATGTCCATGTGAGCAATAAATCTGAACCACAGTCAACATACTCAAACTTTGTTTGACTTACTCGCCAGGCTCTTGAGACTCAGGCAGATCCCAACTTCTTTGCTCGAGTAAACACCTCCTGGCAGTCTGTGAGTTTTTCCTCAGTAAGGACAGTAGTTTTGCAGGTTGCAACTTTTCCCCCCAAACATTCTCAAAAATTCATACAGCAGTCATTGAATCAGTGGTTTGCACATGTGACAGACGCTAAGAGTGCCTCAGTTACTGCAAAATGCTTGGTACAAGATCCCACAGGAGAGGCAGACAGAGTGGGCAGAAGAGCCCCAGGAGAGGCGTCAGCTGGCTCTGTCCTGTGCCGAGAAGGCAAGGAGCAGACCTGAGCTGGTTCTGCACAACATCACCCACATGTGAGTCTACCTGACCTGAAAACCACCCAGTGCTCTACAGCGGCACTGAGGGCAGGGGTTCTGTCCCAGCTCTCTGGAGGACTCATCAGCTCAAGGTCAGAAGTGCCCCAAGGAGGCTTCTCAGCTTCTGCCTTCCAGGGTCTGGTGCTCCCCTCTCTCCCAGCGCAGGCAGGAGGAGCTCACTGCAAAAGCAGCCACAGGAACCAGAGCAGAGGTGGCCTCACCAGGCAGGTGAGAAGAGCACCAGCATCGGGGGAGAAACAAGCATGAGCCCACGCAACTACGTAAAGCCTCTGCTCCGGGAAATGGAGAGTCACCCGCTTTAAAAACAAGAAATACCTCATGAAAATGAATCACCACCTTCTGTGACAAGGGAGGGTCAGACCAGAACAGTTCCCTCAGCTGAGCTGAGCAGCTTTGCCTGCCTGGGATGGTGAAATGAAGGGTTCCTAACACCATGGTCCCTGTGCAGGGGTGAACACAATTTTTTGCCACCTTTGCATTATACTGGCACTCAATTAAATACAGAGAGGAAAACAAAGTCACAGAGCTGGTGCTTCAAGGAAATGAAAACGAAAGTGAAACTAAATTTGAGATCATAACCATTCCTGTAATATTGCTGTGAGAGCATGATTCTTCTGTCTAGTGTACTTAAGTAATGCCTCTCAGTATTACTGACTGTGAGCCTGACAATGTTCTACACAACATGGAACCAAGGAGGAAGATGTGACATTTTATAAATATTGATGTCAAAGCTGACTTCTTAGACTGTCACCAAGTTATAACATCCATGTTCTTAGTGACATTTTTACCTTCTGGCTAACAGTTTGTCCTTATAGTGGGTATTACTAATATGTAATTAAGTTTATATAAACTAAGGAAGAAAATTACATACTGTTTTGATTCACCTCTCAGAAGTACCCCAGGGCATTTTTACACATGAAGAATGTCGACAATTAGGATTTTTATAAAACACACTTTAATCTTGCACTCTGTAGCTATTTAATGATTTTGCCAGCAGCAGTTTCTTATTGCATCTCCTCTTTTATTCAAAGCTTACCTACTGCAGTGAGTCTTTACAAAGAAACACATTAATTAAATATGTCTTGGCTTCACTAGCCTAGGAAAAGACTATTAATCATTTCACAGCACAAGCCCAACATAATTCCTGCTATTGCTCACACGCACCTCACACAGACTGAGTCCTGCTGCATGATGTAATTGCCTCCAACAACCCCAGCACACAAAGAGGCTTTCTCTCATCAACCATTCACTCACTTCACCTCATGTAAAGCAACTGATGCGCATTTGAGACATGTTATGGGATTTTTTTTTTTTTCCTTTTCTTACAACACTATCCCAACACCTAGTGAAATATATTTGCAGTGTCCACCCTGCCACTGGACATAGGAAGGACACCTATGGCTTGAATGGGGCAGGGTAGTCAGTCTTCCCACCAAATCCTCCTGAGTAGCTCTCACCAGCACTGAGAGGACTCAGTGCTAAAGAGGAGATGCAGGTTTGTTATGGGCAGGGTCACTGAAAGACAGTATTTTTTAAGGGGAAAAAGAAAAAAAAAAGATGACACATTAGAACAATTACCAATGGTCTCATTTCACACACCCGAGGCACAGCTTCATTCCCAGTTTTCTAATGTCATTCCTGAGCTGGACTTCAGTCAGAACGAAAAGATGTTTCATGTGCATTTCATGCACAGTTGTCACGAACTGTGTTAATATTTTATTGTGTGAGAAAGACAGAAAATAAGTTGTAGCTTACAAATGAAACAAGTAAATTATTCCTTGACCTTGACTAGATGTTTTAGAAACTCTTCAGTATGTTGACAATATGTGCTAGGCAGCAATTATTTTCCATGGAAAATGTTTCTCTGATACCCTACTTGTACCTTCATTAATCATAGGTTGCCCTCAGAGGTGCAAACTTCACATTTGACAAACATCTAAAAAAATGAAAACATTTAGAGTGACTCTGATCTTGAGACATTAATTTTACTTAACACAGCTAAAGGTATTCAGATTAATGTTCAGAACTGCCTAGTGTGCTTTTTTGGGGGAGGGGGGTCTCTAGCTACTAACCTCACTTGCTCTGTGTGGAATAGGTTGTCTGTTTAAGTCTGTAAGTTTGAACTGGTTGACTTTTCTCTTCATCAGAGCTCCTATTAACTGAGCTGATACTGACTCCTTTCCTCACTTTTCTGCTCTCTCATGGTGAATCAATGTCTGCAAGAAACCACGGGTGCCTCAGGTCTTCTCTAACCCTTCTCTGCCCCAGCGGCCTCTCCCACACACGTTTGCCCTTCAGCCTCTCTGTTCCAAACTCATTTTTCCTTCTCCTGCTCAAGACATGTTAGTGCTCTTTCCAGCACCACGACGCTGACACATATCTCTCCTATGACTGTTGCATACTACATTTAGGGGTATATTTGATGAGGAACTTCGTAAAAATTCCCTTTCATCAACTGGCTTGCTCTGGGATTACAGCAAAGGCACTGGGAGGTCACAGGGACATGCCGCCAGACAGGGCAACCTGGGAGCTGGAGCAAGGGAGCAGCAGGGACAGAACAAAGGGAAGTGTGATCTATCAGAGCAAGGTGGGAAATGAGGCTGTGAAAGGTGTGAATTGAATGCTAACAACCTGAATGCTTGGCTCAGGTCTGCTGTGGCTGCATCAAATCCTCTCCTCTTTCCATCTCTGGCTGTCCCTAGCTGTTTTCACCCAGGCTCAGTCATACAGCTACCACGACAATTTGTGGCTGGTTGGTGCTAAGCCGGCAGCTAAAGCCCAGTGAGTAACGCTTCATCCCGTGGTATGTCACTGCACAGCCAGTATGAAGGGATGAAAATCTCCTCTTCAGCTGTTTGGACAGCGCTCCACTTTGGAAACATAACCCTGCAGGATCTACAATATTCCTCACGTTTTTTCTTGACAGCCCCTCCTGCCCTGTCCCTTCCCAAAGAGATGCTCCAGGTCTCATTTTACAAACAAGTCTTTGAGACACAATGACCTCAAACAGGTCACTTTCAGGGTGCATGGGGCAGAACAGACAACCAAACCCATGGCCCTAATCATACTAACCACAACACATCTTTCGTCTCCTGTTCAGGCTTGGATAAATTCCCTTCACAGCTTCCAAATCAGAGGTGTAATGGATACCTTTGATAAATATCAGTAAGTGGGGGTATTTGATACATCCCATTAAAAAAGAACAACATGTTTCTTCAGAATTAGTAAGATGCACAAACAGAGGAGCTAAAAGAGCGAAGGCTTACTTATAAAGTTAATACAGGACAGGAGGTGGTACTTTCTGTGCTTACCTTCAGCACTGTGATATTCCATGCAAAACTCTCAATGGCTTTGCTTAATTTTCTTCCTTTCAAACCTTCTTTTGTCCCAAGGTTATGAAGCTCTTCATGGAATTCCATTCCTAAAAACACAAATTGCCACATCACTCAATGCACAATTGATTTTCCCTACAAAAATGTTGAGTGAGCATTTTCAGTCTTGCAGCTGGGACTTCCTACAACCTCTTTCTGTGCTCTCTCCCCGTCCTTTTCCTTTTATGACTCCATCCTGGGAGAACATTTTCCAGAATAAAGGTGTCATGTACAGTTTTGGGGCTGTGCTTCCACTTGGTTTGTGGCTCTCCTTGCCAGTGCTGCAGTTCCACACAGGCACTGGCCCTGCACAGACATTCCTCCTGCACTTCTGCAAATACTGCGACAAAAGGCAAATCGCTTGTCACTCTCCTTGAGTTGATGACTTTGCACCTTGGAAGACTGTCTGACACATGTGGAACATACCTGTTCAGCACAGCAAATGCAGGCTCCAATGCACATCTCCTCATTAATCTTAATCACAGTCATACAGAAAAGCCCTCGTACTTCACAATGATAAATTATGTCAGAAGCACGTAACTCTAATCACAGGATTGCTACTCCTGCAGCATGGAGAACTGAGGCTTCAAACCACAACCCTGTTGCATTTCATTGCTGGTTTCTGCAGCGAACACCTGCAGATCTGTTGCGAGATACAAGAACTCAGGAAATCTGGGAGCAGATTAAAAATCTTAAGGTATCCAACTAGCCCACCAGTTTCACAAGATCTACACATTGTATGCAACCATTTTTCTAAGTCTGGTGTGGATTAAGAGACAAAATGGAAAAGAGCTGCTTGTGTTCCCTTAATCTGTACCTTAACAAAGGCCAAATTTGCACTAAATAGCTCCTAAAGCCTCTGAAGCCTGTCCTGGCTGAACAAACCGAGCTCCACCTCCAGCTGTTTCATAGCTCTCCCTTCCCTAACACTTCAGGGTAGATGTCACTCACAAATTCGAGCTTTGTTGAAATGACATCAAAGAAATGCCAGTGGAGAGAACATCTGCACGGTGTAGATGCAGAGGATGCTTGGCAGGTTGCTGAAGGACAGTCCAAGGCAAGCTTGCACTCAGCACAGCTTCCCCAAAGCACTCCTGGAAGACTAACAGTAGTTTTTTCTTCCCTTGCACCGACTCCAGGAGCTCAGTAACACTGAGGCTGTTCAACCCCACACAACGCAAGATTTCTCTCTCTACTGTTTATATTCCAAAACTTCACCCACTCACAGGCTTTGCTTGTCAAGGGTAACAGAGTTCCGGCAGTGCATCCTTTGGAAAACAGTCTAAATTAACCGCACCCCAAGCAAGATTTCCTTGCAGGTGTGCTTCATGTCAACTGACTTACAAATCATTTCACCTGAACTAGTAAAAGAAAATTTTCACATTACTTGCTTCATCCTCAAAAAAAATAAGAAGGCTAATGGATCTTAGCTCTACGCGGACAGCTCTGCCTTTATGCAGCATCCTTTTAGGTTTCTTTTTCCCTCTGGACCTCACTTGTCCATCTGTAACTTGGATACAGCGCTGTCCCAGAAAGAGGGAGCTACAAACATTTGTTAGGCTGCAGGTAGCAACACCAGTGAAAGCATTTAGCAGGGTCAGTCCTCCAAGCTGCTGCTGACCACTGTGCATTGGGCTGCGCCTGCACGTTAACAACAATAAAACGAGTTACACAAGAACCAGTCTGGGAGAGCCAGCAGGACCCTGAGGCACAGGAAACCCACACCAAAACAGGCTATGAAGCAGAGGTCTGGTGGAATAGATGTTCAAAGGAAGCAGCACTGGGGTGAGGTAAAAGACAATGTCATAGCCAGTTGTACCTCTGACACCTCGTAATTTTAACTGCTGCATCTTGCCACATTGAAAGTGTTACATAAAAATTTGTCTGGGTAACACTTACAACAAACTAAGTGGCAATGAGCACAGGGAGGGATACTGTCTCTCCTAGTCCTTTTCTCTCTCTAAAGCCCTTCCTATCTCTACAGCTGCCTTCTCAATCCGAAATTTTAAGGCTAATAAAGCAAACAAAAATGAAAATACAAGTAGATGCAGCAGCAAATTGAACACACTTGAAAAATTTCTGTTTTTCCAGGGGAAGGAAGGAGAAGGGAGCTGCACGAAACTCTGGACATCAGTGTGGTGGCATAGTATCTCATGGTATTTTCTATATGCATCTCCTGCTCACAAAGACTCCAGTGCCCAGGCAAATGTCGTGCGTTCTTCTCTCTGTGCACAGACCAAGCTGGGCAGAAAGGAGGCTGATACTGCTGAGAGTCTGCATAGCTTAGTGCAAAGTATTGCTCTTAAATTATACTATCTAGAGACCCTTTTGGCACTGCATTTTCTTGTTACTGTCTCTTTCCCAAACCCTGTGCACACCATGAAGGCTTTGGGCTGAGGAATTTTCTGCTGCTTATGCAGATACGTGGAACACAAGGCATGTCACAATGATGAGGCCCACGACCTCCACCCAGACATGGCCACTTGCCTCTCATCCCTTTGCTACCACTGAAGAGCAAAGACTAGCTTCCATCCTGCTCTTCCACCACATAAAATCAGTTAAATGCTACTGCTGAAACATCTTCCAGTTTCTCCTAATTAAAAAGATTAATTAAAGTATTAACTGCAAAACAGCAGTTTCATTATTTATATTTAATACAAGCAAATGGCTGTAGCCAGCATCACTTGCCAAATCCAAAAATGTCTATCAGAAACAATAGTATTTATGATTGTTGTGGTCCTGTGGGTATAGAAACCTCGTGCCTGCTCTGTGTTCAAAGGAACAATTGAGCTAGAGAATGCACCCAGTAAAGGCACGATGCCTTCTCACCCCCCTCTTTTTAGTGCCTTTCTGGTTCATTTGACTAATTTAAATGCTGTCAGACAGTTCAGAGCTGTAGAGCAGATGGAGAAACAGCTAAGGTGAAAGTTGAGTATTTCTGTCTGATCCCACACCTGCACTGCTATTGGAAGATGAGCCTTCAGGAGGGTAGAGAGTGCCAGAGAAAGACTGGAATGCTAACGTACATCCAGGTGAAAAATGCTGCATTAGTCACAAACTGCACGTAAATTATGGCACATTATTTCCCATCTTCCATCCAGAACTGCTCAATAAAGATGGATTACCTGCTTTCTGGCACTGAACAATCTTGTCGTGAGTCGTGTCTGCCGTCTCAATAAGAACCCTGCTCTCTTGAATAATCTGTAAAAAAAAAAAAAAAGAAAAAAAAAGAAAAAAAAAATCAGCATTTCTAGGGTTTCCTGCAACATCTAACACGCAGAAAATACAAAGGTTGAAACTGGAGAGGAGGTCTGCTCTGAGAGCATTACTATAAATATTGGATCCTTCCTTCCTCCTTATGGGGAGCTCCCAGATCTGTATCAAGCTAAATATCAGTTGCTCTGAAAACGTTTTGCTCCAAATGTTAATGAACAGCTGTTTTACATCTGTGAGACACCACTGCAAACAACAGGAAGGAAACACAAGTGATTTCAGAAGAAAGCAGAGTTAGCAGACAAAATTCATTCTATGTTTAATTAAGCCCTTTGTAACTAGTACTTTTCTTGAAACCAAAGGAGCAGTAAGTATAATCCTTACAGAGGCAATTATTAAAAATGTTACCAAGTCATGAATAGAGCTGCTTTCAAGAGGTATTTAAGCCTGAGCTGAACTTTACGCTCTACAACAGTTCAGACACCTACAGCAGTTCTTGAGTTTCTCCTTGGAGAAATTGGGATCCAAATCTTATCCTATGCTCAATATTTCTGTTGAACCTTAATAGAAAAGACGACAACACAAAAAATCAAAACAAAACAAACAAACAAAAAAACTAAAACCAAGCAACCCAAAAGCAGCAGTTTCAACAAGCCTACTCGCAAGTTTCAAGAGACCTCCCTACTTAGACATCTTCCTGGAAGGGTCCATTACCTGACAAATTTCCTGAGCCTCCCTACATGCAAATACTACTCTTCTTCGATGTGTAACAAGCTTCCAAAACCTCTCAGAAGCCCAGAGGCCCAATATTGTTCCACTGTTCTGTTTTGAGAAATTGCAAAAGGTGGTACATGCGTCTGTTATGGAAGGCAAGAACATGCTGCATAACAAACTGTGCCTGAGAATAACCTCGCTGTCCCGGGATATGCACCACAAACCTCAAGCAAATCCAAACAGCTCAAGAGCAATGCTAATTAGAAATGAAGCAAACTGAAGAGTCACTGCCTAATGTTACATCCTGAAATTACAGAAGTCACCAAAGCTTTGCCAAAATGCTGCAACTGCTAAAAGCCTCCCTACTTTCAAATACGCTATTTATGAAAACTCAAGTAGTAGGTTTCAATGATTTTAGTGGATGACAGCATAACAGTAATAAATTAACACTTGCAAATTAGCACATCTTACTGTTTTAATTAGACACAAGGAATGGGAGAATCTTCCATTTGTCACACTCAAACTTCCAAATTCTGGAGAAATTTAGTTCAAATTTTGCTTCTCATCCCATCTTTATTTCTAAATAAATGTACTAAGGCTGCATTTAATAAAAATACCTATGCCTTTCCTTTGATATAAAGAACAACACACGGAAAACAAAATCCATTATCAGCTTCACAGGCAGAGTGAAAAACCCCAATATACCTACAGAGTGCAAAACTGTTTTTTAACAGAACATGCCCAGTGGATATGCCTGAGATTTAAATTACTTTTGATAGTATCCTTTGCCTTTCATTCTTATTACTTGCTTTTTCATGCATCACATTGATTTTTTTTCCTCTTTGATGTTTTCACTTGTTATCTAGAAAGGAGTGACAATTTCTACCCACTCTCTGGCTTTTCTGTACCACAGCATGTTATCCCTTTGTGCTGAAGGAGCCATTCAGCTGACAACTACAAACACTGAAGGCTGGTCTGAGCAGTGAAGACAGTACGAGTGCCAAAAATCCTGCAAGTCACTAAAGAGGCAGCCAGAGGCCAAACATGCACCTCTTGCATGTGCAGACCGGGGCCTGTGAGGCAGTGCCCGCATTGCCCAGTCCAGCCAGGTGATCCCAGCATCTCCATGGCTCCTGCACCCCACGCAGCCATCCCCCTGGGCTTGGGTCCCTGCTGGATCTGTGCCTGCGCTTCCTACCCAGCAGCAAGGTTTGCCCCGTGAGGTCAGTGACAGCTAAACTGGTACAGGACACCCAAAGTGTCAGACTCTCCTGTGCTTAGATCTCTCAAGCAGAATGTGGATTGAGAGGTTTTTATACATACACACGCACACATACACACATTACATATATATAAAGCCACAGGAAATTATCCTACCACGCACAAAAAAAGCAGGCTTGAGAATCATGCAACTACTGGACCCACTCCCAGGAGTTTCTGGTATGCCTGTTTAAGGATTCTCAGACGTGAAGGTATTATATTCATTTTTTAAGAGATAAGTAGTACCAGGATGTCAATCTTCCCTTACTGCAGAGTAGGTAGAACAACCCTCCATTCCTTTGATGCTGACATCAAAGTCTCACTGCTCTCAGCTCAGCAAGAACAAACAATTAAAAACAGATCATGTGGCAGAATTTAACCTGTTCCTATCTTCCTGCTCAGCAGTAATCTTGACAAAAATAAGCAGCTTTTGTCCCAGACAAATCCTGAGAGTGGTTTCCGAGTTCCTCAGCTCAGTGGCTGGGGTTAGGGGACAATCTCAGTTCATCACCTGGCATAGTCCCTCACACGTTCTTCTAGGAAATAATGCACTAGGTAGAAATACTGGGACCCAAGCCAGTTATGAGGTAAGATTTTGGCTGGCCTATGGCACCTTTACCACCTCTGATAACAGTGTGCAAGGACCCTGTATCCCTATATGACAGGCCAGACTCTGCTCCCAGCAAGAGCTGCATGTGCAGTTTCAGTGGGCACAAGATCCTGCTTCCTAACGCTGCCATAAAAGATGGCAACAATAGGATAGGGCAAGGACAAAGCCTGGGTGTTCACTTTGAAGAACAGACTGATTCAAACAGACAAGAGTACAACAGGCAAGTAACTGCCATACAGGAATAAAGTTACAGCATAGGGTCATGGCATCTAGAAACACTTTCCCTTTTTTGTCACTAGTTCTGAAATGAGTCCATGATTTCCCAGTCTGAATCATTCCCTGCTTTTCCAGCTGCCATCACATCTGAAACCCTGCTTGAGGATGTCACCTACTTCTTCTAGAAGTGACAAGAATCAGAAGTCCTAAAAACACAACATGGAAGACAGTGAGATTTTCTGCTGGGAAGGTAATCCCATAAATCACACAACAGCCTAAGACAGCCTGAAAAAGCCCACTTTTGCCAGTAATGTTTCAAAACTCACCAACCTGCCTCAGAAGTGAGGAGTGAGCTTTCTGATGTTTGCAGAATGAATTTCCATGCACCTTTCCTCTGCTCAGATCCGCACTGAGCAGCCTTCCAGGCAGCTGTGTAGTCCCAGCCATCTGGCTGGAGCCTGTCAGGATGCTGTTGAATGTCAGCTCCCAAACAGCAGCTCGCTTCCGTGAGTGACTCTCCCAGAGCAAGAGATGTCCTACTCCCTCAGGAGCCTTGTGTTCCACCAGAGTGTGTTAACTCCCAAATGCTGAGCTTCAAGGGATTAACGTCCAAGTGACATCTACTGGAAAGCAACCTTTGGAGGATGGATGTTGGTATCTGGGTCCACTCGGAGGGAGGAAATTTTTAGCAGCTGCTGAAGCTGGCAGGATTTCTTAGGACAAGTTGCATTTCCCACGTCAAAAAGAAGGTGATAAACTTTACTGACTGATGTGTTTAACATAACTGGCAGGAGGTAGGGTGGCATGGGGGGGATTGGACAAAAACAATAATGAAAGCACACAAAACTTGATTCTGGTATAGGGAAGAAGTATAAACTTGGTTCATCTCAATCCACCTGAAGCACTCTGTAACGATTATGCTGGATTCTCGAAAAAAGCCTAGGAAGTAAGAGCTGGCACAAACCCAGGAGTTCTCTCCTTATCTGGTATATGAGACCCAGAAAGTGGAACAGACCAAGGGTTGAAAATATAACTGACCTGTCTCACTTCAGTGTCTAAGAATAGCATGGAATATCAAACTTAAAATCCCAGTGCTTCACACAGAGAACAATGCTTTACTTTGTCACTTCGGTTAAACTAAATAAATTTTAAGTGAAATTTAAAATATCTTAATGCTGAGGGCATCATATTACTCACATGAAATGAACAGGGTTATTTATCGCCTGTACTAAAGGCAGTTTTATCACAGGATCAGTACACACTGAACAAAAGAATGTTCTTTTTACTTTAATGAACTCTTGTGCTAAAGACCAATTTCTTCTTTTCATTATGAATTATTCTACAAACTGAAAAGGAAAGAGGAAATTAACACAGCAGAGCCTCACCAAGAAAAGACCAAAAAAGAGAGGATAAGCTCCTCGTGGCAAATTAAAGCACTGCTCCTGCTGGAAAGAGAGATGAGAAAAAAGGGACAGTTCAAGGAAACCTTTCATAAATATTCCAAACTTTAGAACAGAAACTGACTGAACATCAGACTAAAAGGAAGCTTTCTCTTAGGTGTCTCCTCATGGCCATTGTCCCAGTCTTCTATGCCCTTCATTGTCAATGAAGAGTTTTGCCTGGTTACAAAAACACAAACACAAAAACCCTCAAAAACAAACCAAATCCATCATCAATCAAAAATAAAAGAGGTTACAAAAATACAACCAATTCAAAAAACAGCTGAAGAACAAATTGAGGTCGTGAAAATTTGAAGAGAATTCCCTTTAGCATTGAGGATTTCTTGTACACATCTGGGACAAGAAACAACCAGGCAATCAATCGTGTGCCAGCAAGTTTTGCAAGAAAAGAAGGATGAGTATGTGGTGCCAGGACACGGAAAGGAATGCTGCTGGCCACCATTCTGTTCATCACCTTGTCTCTGTCCCAGTACAGTTCAAGCTGGATTTTGGTATCTGAACCTTTTCCTGCAACAGCCCAGCATGAGAAATCGCTATCAAGAATGGTTACGTGAGCTGGAAGCATCTGAAATACCTTACTGACACAAACTGGAGAAGAAACTGCATAAAATTCACCTTAAATTCCAATTTAATGTTTTCAGTTAGAAATATTTCTGGGAAAATACAGAATCATTGTTGCAGGATGTGATCTGTGCACAAAGACCAGACCTCTACAGAACAACAGGGGCAACGGAGGAAGAGAGAGAGGTCAGTTATCAATACGCTTACGCTAAAACAGCTTAACTGAAGTACCCAACTGGAACTTCATTCTCTAAGGGAAGTTTTGATTTGACTCTTTTCAGATCCTGTTTTAGAAGTGAAATGGATACGGGCAATCAGAGCAAGAAACTTTGAGAGCAGTGGGTGAGACAATTGTAAGAAGCTGAGAAAGAAACAGGACTTTCCTTAATAAGAAGTGGAAAAAGAAACTGACTTTCCCAGTCTATGTCCAATTTTGGATGGAAAATTCTTTAAAACAAATACAAATTCTAGACAATGTCCATGTGTCGGACTGTGTTTGACATCAGTGCGTTATGACACTTCTTTGGCAGTGGATGCTCTGCTCTGCCATATCCCTTGTCTTCAGCTGCTTAGAGAATTGTGAAAAATGTTCCTCTGGGGATGACTCTATCCCAGTTGAGGCATGAATTTCAGTGAAAAAGCTCACAAAAATCTACTTAGTCATCTTGCATTTACATAATAACTGGGAAAAAGGACTTTCTTCTTGGGAATATAGTCACGCCTGCACCAAGACAAGCCCAGAAAGACTGAATATGAAAGAACAGCAGACAAAGAGCAGTTCACCTCACACACACCTCAGCAGACCTCTGCCAGCATGCATGGCCCAATACCCATGTCAACAAAACCACTGCCATTAAATACCTCAATTTATTTCCCAGCAACATCACAGATGCTGCTTCTCCTCTCAAAAATCCTCAATCCACCTCCATGTTGGCCAGGATGTTCTGAACTGCCCTGCCATCTCTCAGCAGCACCTACAGCCACCCTGTCCCTCTCTAACTCTCTGCTTCAACACAGCAAGATCAGGCTTGAATACAGAGAAAAACATTAATGTCAAAGTGAGTTTGTGCAATGAACTGCTTCATTGTTCAATCTTTTTTACATTCCTTGTTATTTATGATTTGAAAGCACGTAAAGATAACTTGGACATCTCATTTTTCTTAGAAAAATTTCTGTATGCACATGAGCCAGGAGATTGGGTAAAAACAAGAGCATTTATTATCACTTGTTTATTGCTTTTGATTTCCAAATGATTCAATCATTTGATCTTGGTGGAAAATAATGCTTAACCAATAACTGAAATGCAAAGTGCACAAGTGTCCCTCAGTTCATGCATGCTTGCATCAGCACATGAATATATCGTGCAGACACAGTAACCACAATCTGTTTCCAAACAATTCTCAACCAAAAAAAATCCTAACTTCACAGGATAACTGTTTGCAATGAATAATTCAACCATCTGTCAGGTCCAGCTGGGCCCCATCCCTTCTCTTCACATGGAGTAGCTCCTTTTTTAGGTGTGATCAAAGAACACCAGCATTAATTTGACAGGTTGTGAGGCACACTGCACATGCTGCCCACCTGAGCAACCACCGACAAGGGGGAGCACACAGGTAGAGAGGCAGAGCAAGAGCCCTTCCTCATGGGAAAGGAAAGCTCTGAAGAACAATTCTAAAACTGACAGGGTACCTTATCCTAGGATGTGTGTGTGGGAAGCAATGACAGCACAACCAGAATCCATTCATCACACTCTATGTATGGAATCAACTAAAGCTGTAAATTGAAATTAGCCATTCCACACTGTATTTCTGATCATTGACACACTTTTCAAAAATGTTGTCTGTGTATTGTCAACAGTCCACCTTTATTTTCTTGATTTTGGCAAGTTCTATTCCCTGCTCTCCTCTGGAGAAACTCGCATACAACTCAGTATTATCAATGAAGCCTCTTCCTACATGAGACACGGCCAACAGTACAGCTCCACTAAACCCCTGCGATGCCACCATAAAATGAGAGAAACACAGTCCTGAAAAATTGTTCCAGTTCCTCAAACAAAGCACATTAAACTTTATTCTAATAAGGTCTCTCTCAAAAGAAAATATTTAATGCAGAGCACAATGGTAAAATTAATTGCCCAGGAAAAAACAAACAAACTGCACAAATGGGTCTTTGTCTATCTCACAGCTGACAAAGGCCGAGCAGGAAGGAACAGACAGTTAATTGTTTTCCAGATCATTGTGGCAGGTCTCTGAGCATTTGCACCTCCACTTCCCTGGACCGTCAGCCCTGTTTATGCCCCATTAAACACACGGGCAGAGTCTATACTTTCCATGGAAAAATGAAAAGGTATATTCAGTTGGCAATTTTCTCTAAGGGGAAAAAATTCTAACACATTAGGGCTTTTTTTATCAGAAATTATTTTCAAAGCAGACTTTTGAAAGAATGTGGTACATGTAGTGTTTTCAGAGGTGGTGAGGAAGCGTTTGCCCAGCACTCAAGCTCCCTGTGCTGTGGGGCCCAGGGAGTGAGGCAAATCTGCAGTCACACTATGAGATTTAGGGTCAACCTTCTTGCCATTTTACTGTAAAAGGAATTAAGAAGCATAGCCTGTTCATACAAGAGACAGACCAATATAAACAGATTTTATTTTATGCATTCAAAAATGCTCTTAGGCCTATTCATTCAAGAAGTGCTTTGAAGTGAAGAGACACGCAGCAATCGCTTTTGGATCCAGTTCCTTGAAGCCATATTTATCAACAATATAAAAGGCGGAACTGTAGTATATCTTGAATTAAAATTAATAAATAAGCTAAAATATTTTATATTCCTTTCCACCAACATCTCCTTGTGCTCTCATTTGCATACACACAAAAATATAATTATGAAAAAATAAATACACCCTGGATTATACCAAGTCATTATACAGCAAGGAGACGCTCCTTGTCAACATTCAAACTGCAAATCGCTTCCCACACTGTGATTTCAAATATCAAGATTGGTAGAGACAGTTAATTTATTCAAACACAGAAAAGGCTAAATAGCTTTCAATATTCTGCTGCTGGCATTGTCTCAAAAGGCAAACAACCAAAATGTAGCAAAATCACTTATTAAATCCAGCTTTCTTCTTCAGGAGCAAATCGTTTTAGCAAACTAAGAGGCAGTCACAGGCAAAGTGGGTAAAAAAAAGGTATCATGTTCTCCTTAACAGAATTATATCTCAAATCAATCCTTACACAAGCAAAGCACAACTCCCTTCTCTCTCTCTCTCTGATTTTAAACTGTTTGCACACTCTTGACATTCAAGCTACATCTTCCCCCATCAGAGAAAAATGTGAGAACAATCATTCTTTAAAACAGTTGTACAACTGTTTCTGTCTACACCCAAAAGAGGCCTTTCACCTATTTAAATTGAAAAACTGTTTCCAAAGTACAAGGAGGCCTTGAAAAGTCCCAAGTGTACTCTTCAGTATATAATTACAAAGATAAGAGATGACACATTCATTTTGGTAAAACTCCATTAAGCAGGCCTCCAAAGACAGAAAAATCTCCTATTTATGTGGTATTTGCTCTTTCAGAAAGACATGAGACCATGTAACAAATCTGCCCCAAAAAAGTTCCATCTAAAATAAGGCAATCAACTGAATTTGCAAATCCTTGTTCTGGTATTGTTACAGCTAGCATTTTATTACCATAACTTAATCACTTCCAAGTAATAGAAACTACTCTGGAAGAAACCCAGGGGTTATTTCAGAGTGCATTTAGTGTTTCTGTTCTGATCAACATCAGCGTCTTCCCCCACCTCACAAGCTGATTTTCCCTTGAAAAGTGTGTTATAAAGGCAAAACATTAGAGGAAAAGGAGGTGAGCATTTGGCACATTGAATAGTTGGTCAAAGCTGTGATCACTCTCTGCAACACATCAAGGTCTCTGGAAGCAATTCGATATTTCCAGCATCATTCACCATTTTATTTCTTATGAACGCAAGCTGCAGAAATAACTGCTGTCCTCTGAACATGAGTCAGGATTCTGGCTGTCACGGTGCAGTATTTCAGTCAGGCTTAGCAGAACTGTGCATCTTTCTATCGGTTGCTGCAGACCATCAAAAAGGCCGGGAAGCAGCGGGGCACCCCCACGGCCCAAGAGGCACAGTGTGACAGCAACTTCTGCTGCTGGAAGTCACGCACAGCTGTTGCTCAGTCACCCACAGCAGTGACATATGTCATACAACAAGCAGCAGCACTCATCTGGAATGATTCCAGTTCATGTCTCTACATTTATATAAGCATTCCTGTACCACACTGACCTCTCCTTCCCCATTCACGAAAATGGGCATTTTAACCTTCCCCTCCAACTCTGCCACGCGCTCCCCAAGAGCAACACTGACGTCATCTGACAGGGACAGAGGCAGTACTTGACAATGCTGCTGCAAAGTGTAGGGAAAGGGAGGGCTCAGCTTTGCCTGGGAACTCCAATGCTGCAGAGCTCTCTATCTAATGGCCTCGTGCTCTGCTGCGGGGAGGCCAGCAAAGGGCTGCACACAAATCTTGCTGCTTCCCAAGGACAAGGACTAACAGTGCCAGTAAAGGCTGAATTGCCGCTAGTTTTGTAAACAAAGTCCTCTTGAAATGCCAACCTGTGCTAGCCACAACCGTGTTTAAAAAAGGAAACAACGACAAAAAGCCCAGTGTGGCACTGTGGTGATTAAACATCGACTTTGCGGAGCCCGAGTCATTTGAAGAGCCTTGTTTACTTAACTGGAACATTTGGGCGCGTGAAAGCCAGCAGGCACAGCCTGCCCCCGTCACAACAGTGGGGAGAGGCAGAGGTTGAAGTGCTTACCAGGTCATACGCTGCCAGGACCTTCTTCTGCACGTCGGGCACGGTCCCCAGGGGCTCCAGGTAAGGAAAGGTGTCCTTCATGCAGAGGGCCACGGAGGGCGCGTTGTCGCTGCTCACGAGGCGCGAGGACAGGGTCAGGATGCACTGCTTGAGGCTGGCGATGGGCGGCAGCCCACACAGCTCCTTCACCGACACCATGGCGTTCTGGGGAAGGGACACACACTTCAGCACGTGCTGCCACTCGCCACTCAATCCCCCCGCCTGCCATTATCTTGACAGCCCTTTCTTCTCCCCTCTGATGTGAGGCAGTGCTATCCCGCTGTTCACCATCTCCAGGCCCCCATGGATCACGGGTTTCCATCTCACACAGGAATTCCCTGCCAGTCCCATTCTCTGTCCCGAAGCCTACTGCCAGCTCCAGCTTTCTTCCAGGCTCAGGCATCCCAACTGCCAGCTCTTCTGCTACTTTGCATCGCAAATCCAGCCCAAACAGGGGCAAGTTCTGGTCCCCAGCATATTAAACCATCAGCCTAAAATGCTATTATTCTTCCCAACTTCTTAGACTCCAATAGCTTTTGATTCTGTAATCGCTTTGTTCTCCCATCATTATCATCCTCCAGCAAGAACAAGTTTGACAGACCTTGTATTTCCCATGGGAAAGGCAAGCAGGAAAAACTCACTTTGTTTTCAGCCTTACATGACCACATCATAAAGAAATACAAACACTCCTTCCCCTTCATAGGTCACATGTAAGAAAATCAATACCGGATATACAGGTCAAACCAATCTGACATGCCAGGATTTATTTATTTATCAGGTCAGAGGATATACAGCTGACATGCACCGATTATTTAGCTTCTAGAGTCGTAGCAGGAAGTGACCAAGATGCACAAAACCTAAGTAAGAGTATTATAACAACCCATACCTTGCAAATGTTCCTCCCACAACTTGCTGGAAAAAAAACAATCATCAGACAATGCCTAGCAAAGTAATAAGATGTTTTTCTCATTAATTAAATACGAGAGCATACAGTTAAATCCAAAACTGTGTCTTTACACAGCCTTCCCTAGAACATGATCTTTTACTGACCTTTGCTTGGAAGGTACATTAATGCTGTTTCTGAGTCAAATTCAGAATATTTTCATTTATATAGTTCATACACAGTGCCTGACCTAGACAGAAGGTGGAGTCAGCAGTTCAAACTAGTTACTTTCAAGGCCTGAAGGAAAGGAAAGGCTGGGAAGAGTTTCCCATTCTTAAAAATATGCTGAGACTATTCCTTTGAGAGTGATTTAAAGCTTATGTCATTTTGTAAACTTTTCCAGCTGTCAACATTTCATTTGCTTTAGACTCCATCCAAAATAGTGGGGTCAATGAAGTGCTACGCATTTTTCTCCTGTTTTCGAGAGAAAAAATATGAACTGTTTCTGTATCTTTACCAAGGAGATAGCTATTGCTGATTCCAGCTATTTATTAAGCAAAACTCATTGTTTAATGCTACTCAGTTTTGTTTCTAGGCAGTGCCTGAAGCTCTGAATTGAGCTGTCCTTTAATTAACCTACAGTTGCTCCCACCACAAAAGAGAGCACTGGGCAGGTTCTTGTGTGGCCTCGCTGCCACTTCAGATCCTGGCAGCCACAAAGGTCTAACCCAAGCACTTGAGACAGTGCTGTGCACCTGGGCCCTGATGCTGCTGGCCACAGCAGGCTCTGCTGCACGGAGCAGCATGGCTGCAGGGACAGAGTGCCAGGGGACCCTCTGAGCCAAGACACGGCACTGGTGTCTGTGCCAGCCCTCAACCAGCCGAGACAAAACAGCTATTCAGCAGGGAGGAAACGGCAATCCGAGTGGCATTCAGTGCCTATGTCGAACATCTGCAGCCCTGGGGCAAACAGTGGCAACGTGCACTTGGGAAAACATGCTGCTCTTCGCACAGTGGGTTTCTTTGGTGTAGACAAGATCTTAATGACACATCCACTGACTGCTTCTTATAACTCATCCAAAGAAAATTAAAAGCATAACCCTCTCTTAGTTAGCAAACCAAAAGCTTGTTGATGTTTTCTAGAACCAGCGAAGAAATGAAGTATTTGAGACCAGAGGCAGCGGACACAAACGTACCCTCAATTCTGCCTTCTCAGGAAAAAAAAAAAAAAAAATCAACAAGTAAAACATGTTTGGAGAGGACATACTGGGTTTTAAAACATTTCTACATAATCCTACATTTGCTTGTTAGTTAGCACCTGTAACTATCAGCCCGCTGACGCCCATTTAAAGGTTGACAAGAGCTGTGGGTCTGAAGTTTCACCACCTCCCATCAGCTTCAGCAAGCCTGCCCTGCCAGCAGCTCACACCAGGACTTTCACTTCCACATTCAGGACACACCAACACACACAATGGAAATCTCATACCTGCATATTTTCTCTCATATCAGTAGCCTCTCGCAGTGGATGCACTGCCAGCTTAAAGATGTCATCGATAGTCTTGAGACCGGTGTTCCTCAGCATGGTGTACTCCCTTGCTTTCTTCCCTATCCTTGCTGAGAGGCTACGCTTTTGTGCCTTCCCGCCTCCACTTCGGTTGGTTATTGCAATGTGAACAAAGAGGGTAACGTGCTCCATGATATCACCAACAAAAGAGCGCAGTGGTATGTGCCTGTATCCCGGCTGCAAGCACTCCAGTGGGATGGTGTACTGTCCTATGAACTCATCCCCAATGTAGTCATCATCTAAAACAACAAAGCGGATCATGGCCAGCTCCGGTAGATTGATCTGGAACTCAAAGCTTTCATCAAAAATAGGGTTATCACTGTTTTGCTGCACAGTTTTAGTTCTTTGTTCAGTGCAGTCTGCAGGAATCCCATGTATTTCTATGCAGACATAGGGGTCTATGACATCCCCTTTTGCACATGCACCCTTGGGCTTTGGAAAATTCTGACCACTGATAATTTTGACATGGAGGACCTGGGGGGAGACCCCCGGAACAATACCCTTGGTATTTGCGCTGAAGTAAGACACCTCGTCACGCATCACTGAAGGCCTGAGAACGTACCCGCATCCCCCGTTCTGTAGAAACCAACCAGTGTGTAGGTCCATCATGGGCCCGGGGGTCTGATAGTTCATTGCCACTATCTGGCAACCACAGTTCCAAAAATCTTGAGGATTTAAGTTACTGGAATCTATCCTCATAGCACTTGGGTACACCCTGGACAGAAACTTTTTGTTGTAGTTAACAAAATCTTCAGGGTAATCATTTGCAATCCGACTGGCTTCTGCCTCACTGAAGGAGCACATTTCCCAATAATTTTGAGATTTCATGGATGTCTCAAAGTCTTTGTATTGGACAGATTTGCATAGGGACACCAAGTCAGACAACTCCCTGCAGAGCCAGATCAGCTTCGGCTCTCTTGAGAAGTCCTCTGACAGTCTTCGGGATATTTCAGCCTCTTCATCTTCATCCGTGACCTCTCCTTCTAATACATCCTGGTGGCAGGGCAGTTTCTTCCCCTTCACAATGATCTTCATTTTCAGTTTCTCAGGTGATGGGAGGTAGGCTTCTGAGGATAAAGGTGCCTCTGTGTACAGTTTGCTTCCAAAGATTCTTTTCATGTGTTGCACCACCACCTTCTGCTGCTGTACAGAGCAGTGGTTCCCCAAGCAGAGAATAAGAGGGTATTCTGAGGCAAAGAAGGCCAATTTGTTTATTACCTCAATGACATTTCGAAAGGCAAGTGGCGATGTCATGTTGTTGCGGTTACAAATAATGGGTTCGTTATCTGGGCCGTCACAAACGTCCAGTTCAATACTCCGGCAGCTCATCTTTAAAGCTCTGACATAACCATTGATATCAGCTGGCCCTCTGAGCTGGTCTTCTATTAGATATGTGTTGTGGGATGCATTGATGTAGTAATGTGACAAAGGCTGTGTCATGTCTTGGACAATTTTTTTGTGCTCTGGGTCAAAAATATCACATTCTGAGGACAGTAAGTATTGAGTAAATCCATCAATTGCAAGAAAACCTTTCAATCGCCCTTCTTCAGAAAGCTCGTACCTGCGTATAATATCTAGACACATTTCTTCTGTTATGTGGGTCACTCCTTGCTCAGCCTCTAAAAACAGCATGAGGTCATTGGCATCCAGGTACTCTTTGTTTTTGGATATCTGCACGAGTAAGAAATACACTTCAGGTCTTGTGCAAAGTTCACTGAATGCTTCACAAAACTCTTCTTTTGTTACCCGTGTTGTCAGTTTCTCTTTGCTCTTCTGAATTTCCTTAAATTTTAATCTAATCTTTGATTCCTTTAAGGTGGGGTTAAGCTTCTTTATTAGCTCCACAGCTGTATCTTCTAACATTATGCCATTGCCATCAACATCTGCTGCTTCAAATACAGTTTTTAACCAGGCAAACCGTGGGGTATTATGGCTGCTTTCCATCAAGTCCAGGGGTTGTTTGCTACGAGAAACTAAGTACCTTAATCCTGATACCCAAATATTGGCCACATCAGCTGAATTGGCAACCAAGTCAAGGGACTCATAATTCTCACCATGAATTACTGACAGAGCACAGTCCTCAGAAATCTGATCTGCAAGTCCATTATTCCTGAATGTTTCTGTGTTCTTCCCTAGTCTGATTTCTTTTATAGCAGAAATATCAAGCTTGGCCTTGTCAAGATCCTTCTTGGAAGGCTCCCAGCGAAGAGCCTGCAGGTCAGGATCCAGGGTAAAAAAACGGTTATAAATCCGGGAATTTGGACGAACTTTCTTCAGTTCACACCCAGCCTGCATAAAGCTGATACAGTCGCTGGCACTGCTTATTTTCTTCTCTGATGGCATGCTGCTGAAGGACACTGTTTTCTTTCTTCCACATTTTTGGTTTGAAGGATCCTGTGGAATAATTACATTAAAAAAAAAAAATTAGCAGTTTTTCTTCAGCTGTTCCACAAGTGCATAAATAACAGAAAAGGTACACTTATGTAAAGATAATGAATGTTCTTCTGAACCTCAAAACACAACATATTATTCCTTCCCACAATTCAGTTCCCTACTGAGCTATAAAATATACTGAGCTATAAAGCAACTTGATTGACTGTGGCATTAGATAGTAAGTTTTCATGAGTGACATTTGCAGCTATTAAACTGTCTTCCAGATCTCAGCAACTTGCTACAGCTGTGAGGAGGCGGTATCCAGCTGTATACACTATGTCCAGTTTCAAAGCAGATATATCACACTCTCTTGTCTCCTCACTTGTTTTGAAAAGTGGTTATTCTGGTCACTTCTGTGTCCAACAACTGCAAAGCACTGCAGGAAAATGGACAGCCAGACAAGAAATCCAAAGCCTTTGTCTCTAGGAAATACATTCTAACTCCTCTTGAGAAAATACTCAGCCAGACCTGCAATTGTCTTTTCAGTATCAACTACTTCTTGCTGCTGGATGTAAATCCAGCTGCCTGCAAAGCTGTCTGTAATGTTAGTACAGCAAATAAATTTGAACCTTTCCCTGCATATTATCAACTCAAAACATCTCACAATAATTATGAAGTATAAATCATTATTTTCTCTGCATGATTTCCATCTACCCCATTAGTATGTAAACTATTCAACAGCTACCAAAAATATTTTTAAAACATCACTCAAGACTGCAATTAATTGTGAAAGACTTGTTAAAATTGCTTTCCCTCCTATTTCCCTAGCCACCAGCAATACTTCCTTAGTTCTCTGCCTTCTGTTGCTGAAAGAACCTCAGCTGCCTGGATTTTGAATAGAAAAGGAGTCCCAAGGCAAGGAAATGTTGATGCTGGGCCTAAGCACACAGCCCTCCACCCTGCTGCCTCAGAGCCAAGCATCTGATGTGCACCAGGGACCAGCTTCCCAACAGCCCCTGGGGATCTGCTTCGAGACACCAAAACCCCTGACTCTCAAACCCTCTGCAGCCTGGACTTCCCTCCCCTACCCCAGCAGCTGGTTCCTCTCAGCTCCAGTTTATCTGCTGTGTCATTCAACCTTCCTCAAGTCACACTCCTCTGCAAATCCCACATACAAGCCCTGCTCTGGCAGGGCCCTCCATCCACCCATCTCTGCCCTTTGATGCTCTTCACCATCTGAGCAGGGCCTCGTGTAGCTCCCCAAGCCACAGAGCATCAGTCCCAGTGCTCATAACAACCTCTCCACTCTTCATTTGCATGTTCGTGTAGATACTTTCAGCAAATTAGTCAGTATGAATGTTTCTACAAAATTGCTGTTGTCATTCACTCACTTCATTCAATAACATCCAAAATATTTCCAAACCCCTAGGCCCCTAACTACTGAATTTAAAGTCATGGGATCTGCTGGGAACAAAATTAAAACCTCTAAACTTCTTATGACAAAGATTTCTTATTAAACTGGTACGGAGACTTCTACTGACAAGAATAATTACTCTTGCCATTTATTTAGTACTTATGAAAATGAGTCTCAAAAAAATAGGGAGAAAGTCAATGAAGCGAGTGCCTCAGGTTAGCTACTTTTTTAATTACAGTTTTATGCTAAAATATTCTGTTCCTGCATTAACATACTGTGTTTTAATACACAGCTTAGGCTATGAAAATCTTCAGGCAGTAGATGCTAATGAATACAAACGAATGTAGCAGATTACCCCACGGGTTTTAGAAGAGCCTCTTTTTTTAAAATTTCCTTATGTTTACAGGAGCAATATTTAGATTTGCGATTGATGATTAATTAGGATTATTTTTCTCATATAGTTAGATGCATTAATGGCCTTGGGATCTACAGTGATTTATTCCTTGACAGAGGTTCCTCAGGGCCAGACCTGGAAATCTCATCAGAGCAGCCTATCTGATTTATCTATAGGTCTGACATTTTGTCTTAACTAGCAAATGTTATGCAACTACTTTTTTTTCTGCAAAAAATAAAAGACATTTATTTTTAGTTCCAAGATACCTGTGCCTTTTGATCAAAGTAAGTTGGGGAATTAATCAGCCATTTTTCAAGTGTTAAGGTGGGAAAAAAAACCCTAACTGACCTCATGGACAAATAACAAAAGTTTTGTATTAACTCTCAGTCTTAAACTCTCAGGGATTTTGGTGGGGATTAGATTATCCTCTGTGTTGTCTTTCTCTTCTTTTCTTTTTGATGGATACTTCTGGTTTTGTACTTTCGTATGCAAGGAACATCAGAATTGTACAACAGTACTTCGTCATCTCAGAGTAGTACTCGCCTGTATCTTTCAATCAATTGAACAGAATTCAAGCCTAATCCACAGACTAGTTGCCTACAATTAACAAGATTTAAGTATTATTGACACTGATGGGATTATTTTAACTGATACTAACAATGTCCTCAATCTATTGTATAACACACGCAAACCCCACAAAACTGCAATTGCTAACGGAGCTTATTACTGCATCGGCTATTCCCCTCTTGGTCTCTCCAGAATAGGAGCATACTCAGTCTTTCAAAGTGAGAGCTGTTACTTTAGATATAATGTGACCGTTTTCATTCATAATTACCACAAGATTAATTATTCCAGTCTTGCAAAAACTCAAAAGGTGTTTCTGTAAGCTCCAATGCTGTCTTCTCAGCCTGACAGCCCAGGCACTCGCCTTCGCATTACCCCACTCCTAACGCTTGAACAAGCGCCTCTGGATCCCAACACCATGGTTTAGCCAGGTCACACACCTCCAGATCCCCAGCGACCACCCTGGGGAGCAGTGGAGTGCTTTCTTCAAGAAGTATCCTCCCACCACTGAGCCCCACTCACATCAATGCCTGGAGAGGACAATTTAGATACCCTGTGCCTCCCCACTGATCTTATGCTGAGCTTAGTTCAACTGAGACTCCACACTCGGGGTTCTAATTTTAGTGTAGCTATTGCTTTCTTTAAATCTCTACCTTAATCCAATTTCAACAGAATTGATCTTCTAAGACAAGACATCCAGCTAAGAATACTGTGCTGCAATGTCTCCAGTGGCTAAACTGCTGCTCCATTTTACTGGATACTAAGAACAGGAACAAGTACAATAACCTAGCAAACTAAAAGCTGCCAAAATATTATATGGATAAATAGGAAACCTGCTCTCTTGTGCTACCTGCCAAGAACATTCACACTGCAAGTTATCAAAAAACCTCTCCTCAGTGTTCACCCATGCAAGAGTATTTGTTCCTCTTCATTAACCAAAGCAATCAGAAAGCACAACGAGATGCAGCCCTGAATCTTGGAACAGCAAAGTCTATCTTTTCCCAAGATGCTAAGGTCATCAAAATTGATCTTGCCCAGGTAACTGGACAGTAACTGGCCTAAGGACTGCCCTTTACCCTCAGTCACTTGTACTGATGGAACTGAATTTGTTGTGGCGTGAAAGATGAAAAACAAAGGATGATGTTTGCCAAAAAGAGAAATCTATATCAATGTGAAAATGTGGAACTAACTTGTAGATTTTCCACTCTAAGATCTTTCCTACCAGAAGAAACCCAGCTCTATACAAAGCACTCTTCCTGGAAACAAACACCATCAGTTTGTATGCAATGTGCAAGTACAAAAAGGAAATCCCCACTTACACGGGAAACCTTGTGTTTCCAAGGTCAGACTTTTTTTTAAATTGACTCAAAACTACAGATTCCTTCAGTTCTTCGCTTATCCCCTATAAGGTGATCTAACAGGATGATTCCATCTCCCTCCTGCTCCTCAGCCTGCATAATATCCATTATATAAAATACCTCAAGACCTCAAACACAAGACCACATCAATATGCACTTAGATTTCAGCATATGCACTGCTGCTCTGAAATCATTAAGGACCAAGGGGACATATCTGTGTGCTGGCCTGATTGCACCCTAACATTTTTCTCAAAGTTTCTAAAGGAGGGATTCAGAACACCAGTCTAAGCACACTCCCAAAATAGGAGAAGCTCTCCTGTTGAACACATCATCCTCGTCAGAGGGGCTGGATACATAAACAGTAGGATCATTAAGCCATCAGCAGTTGTGGGAAAACTCCACCCCATCCACCCTGACCTCTGACTGCTCAAACTTCTGCTGTTTAAATCAAACAGCTAACAGAAATAAATAAGTGGGATTTAAAAAAAATGAGTAAACATGCTCTCCACCTCATCCCACCCTCTTTGTCCAAACTATAGGACATAAATTGCCCATCCGAATTTAAGAACCAGGGCAGTAATAAGAACAGAATAGCAAACCTGCACACAAAGGTCAAGCCCATGAATTATTATTTGTCTGAAATTAAGTTACCTGAAGGCTCTCTAAAGCATTGACAGTCCTCCAGGATTCTGCTAAGGAGGATAAGAATGGGTAGGTGATTATTTTTGCCTGAAACACCAAAAACCCTTAAAGACCTGCAGGGCTCCTGTGAAAGGATGTGAAATTCAGTAAGAATCCTGAGAGATAAACTCCTTAAGTGTGATTAAGAGCTATTTCCCAAAAAAAAAATGCGCTTCTTCACCAGTTTGATTCTAATCTTTGACATTTCTCCTGAACCTAGCACCAAGGAATCAGTAACAGACAGCTTAGTCTGTCCTCACAAACAGACTGTAACAAAAAGTGCATCCTAAAAGCTATCTGCTCTGGAAACTCCAGATGATCCAGTTAATTGGACAACTGATTACCTGATCTTTTGTTTGCTAAGAGAAACTAATTAGCTCTACAGGATAATTTTTTTTTGAGATACTTCTAGATATTTCAGTTAGACAGAATCCCAGCCTCTGAAAATCTGAATACTTTACAGTACTCGTGGTGGAAAAATGTACCTTTAAACAGAAAGTGAAGAAGTCAGTAAGTCACTAATGGCACTCAAAGCATCGTGTAGCAGGTTGACAAATGACACTGTAATTTTTCTAAAATGAAGGAAGCTAGAGCAGGGAAGATTTATATAAACCATCCAAGAGAACACAAATTCAAAGCCTGGGCCAGGGCTGCAACTGGATCTCATACATGTGTAAGGCTTTGCCCATTTGATCAGACGCAGCTCAAAGCTTGAACCCACAGTACCAGCACATGATTAGTACAGGTAGCAATGATCATTGGAAGCCAGTATTCATCACTAGCACACAAAGCTTTCTTCTGTAAATCTCAGCCATGTTCTGGTCGTCCTCAGAGAGCATCCTTGGACTGCCTATTCTGCAGATTTTATCAAGTCTTCTCACAGCCCTTTCTATCACATCAAATTAAGGAGCAACACTCCTCTAATCTTTCTTGCCAAGGCCTGTAGGATCTAAGTATCAGACAGATACCCACTGTGACAACTCAGAGGTCAACAAAGAAAAGGTTGCCTACTCAAAATTCATCCAGGCTGACAATTCATGGCACAAAGCAGCTACCTTTGCTCAGGGGCTGAACAGCCAAACCACGTTATCCCTCGTGCAGGCAGCTATGGGGATGCTGCCAGGCACACTTGGGCTAACATGCGGCTCAGAAGATTGCAAGAGCAGATGTTACTGCTGTGAGATCAACCTGGGTAGGCTCTTCAAGGCAAAATTCCTAATTCAGAGATTTGTGCACATGGGGAACAAAGACCAGATCCAAAATTTAACACACACGCCATTAAAAGCTGAGCTACACATGTAATGGAATAAACAGCAAACTTAAGGCAGACCAAAAATACAACATGGACACATTCATGAGAAACAGTTTCAGAACACAGTGTCCAACAGCTCTCCAAATACCAAAATAGTCCCACTGGCATGTCTGCAAAGCCAGCAAGTTGTCACTAACCAGCAGTTTAACTCGAGCACAAGCACCACGCAGAAGCCTCAGCACTATCATAATTCATAGAGAGCAAGGACTAAGGGAGCTCAGACACAGGAAAGAAAAGTGTCTTGGGGAACAGTAAGTAACACCTGCATTTACAGTGGGCTTTCCTCAAGTCCCCAGGATTACCAAGACATTGGGTATGGGCACTGGACTGTCACCAAGACCTATAATAGTAACTACAGCCAGCTTCTCATGAGAAAAGTCACCCTGCAAAACGGGTATTGCAAGGGCAGGAAAACGGAGCAAAGACAATAGCTTAACTATTCTGGGATGCTGAATAGCCCCCACTGGAGAAGCTCAACAGGAGGGAAGACTATTATGGCTTGTCCGATTACTTCTTTTGCTCCATTACTAAAAATCACTTTCAAGTACTGCTGTGTAAGGCTGGAAGGAGATACAAAAGAATGCCTGGAGCAGTTCTTTAGGAAAAAGACCTGAACCAAAATGATTTGCTGTTTAAGAAATTCTTTATTGTGTACTTGCTTTTTTTCTTTTTCTTTTTTAAATGACTAGCACTACCACATTTATTCAATTTTACCTTGAAGATTTACCTTTGCTGTTTAAATGACAAATTAGACCAAAAGAAAAAACCAGCACCACATAAAGACTCCATCTGGAAGTGCTTTTTGGAAAAGAAAGGCACACAGTGCAAGAAGGGTTTATTTTCTGGCATGATACCATGCTGAAGTTACTACTTCTCCCTTCATTTTTATAAGCAGGGCCAGGAAGCGAAGGTTGAAAAGCTTCCAAGAGCACAAGAACACGAAAGCCTCTAATGAGGCTACCACTCCATGGTGCCTTCTGCCATTATTGCTAAAGTTCCATCCAACTGGTTTCCACAAGAGCAAGTACCTATCCCCCTTATGCATTAAGCAACATCTACAGTGAGAAGCAGATTCCTGTATGACACTTCAACACATACACACAATGTCTCCATATAACCCTATGGAAGACACCACCTGATGAAGATTTTTCATGGATACTGTCCATTCTCCCTGAGGAAAAAGCCCCTTCACTTAGGACCCCCCCAAGTGCCAGATCTACTTTCAGTTGGGAGGAGGCTTATAGTTTGTAAGGGAGTGATCCAGCTCACTGGATGTAATGTCTCCAACCACTACCGCTCCCAAATATTCTGTTATTTCCAAGTACTTGGGTTGCTCACAGGCTCTAACCCTTCTTAGTCTGCAAGGGTGCCTTGGACATAGATTGAACTCATGGTCCTGCAGAGAATATAAAACTCAGAAAGATGTTTTCTGCTTTCTGTCTTCAAGCAGAAGTAGTAGCAGCAAGGTCTGGAAAATGAGGATCTCAGCTGCAGCATTCCCAGGAGAACTCCATTGTACAAACCCTCATTCTGTTACAGAACTTCCTTTGAAGGCATCTGAGACAAAAATTAAGAGAATAAGAGAATGCTGGTAGCAATTCAGGAGGAAAAGCCAAATAAGTTTAGAAAGAGCTAGCTAAGGAAAAAAAAACATGCCCGACTGGTACTCCCCTTCATTACACCTCTAAATACTTGATTGGCACTGCATCTGTGAGTGGGTAATTTTCACTGTCAAAATAATGGAAAAGCTGAAAAAAGATTTGATTAAGAATAAAAAGATGATGAGCATTAACTATTTCCAACATTATGGAAAACAGAGCTTGTCAGACTAACCTGATATCTCTGCTTTTATGATACTAAAAGTTTGGTTGATACACAAAGTCATTGTAATACACTCCGTAATGTATTATGGTTTTTGCAGTGCATCTGGCTTGGTAGTGAATGACATTTTGATTAAGAAGATACAGCAATAAAAATAAACTCAGAAGACATTAAATGGATCAAACACAAGATAAACGATAACTTTCAAATGTAACAGTAAATGTGAAACACTTATCATGAAGAAATACTTCAAATGGGATCCTGCAGAGACCCATTCTTGAGCCCAGTGCTATTTAGCATTTTTAGAGTGACCTGGAAGAAAGCATAAAATCAATACACGTGGAGTCTGGAGATGATACAAAGCCAAGTTTCAACAGTGATGAATAACAGAATGTGAGTCAGCAGTCAAAAGACTGCTTGACAGGCAATACATAAAAAAATAAGTATCTGTCAATAAGGAGCAAAATACAAGGTCATAATTCTAAAAACACAAGAGGCAGTCCTTATTTACAGGACTCTGATGCAGGAGAATAATTTTGGGTAAAAAAAGCCAACTTTGTCATCACAGATGATCAGCACAGAATATAACAAAAATATCACACACAAACCAGTATACTTGGCTGTATAAACATAGTATCTACTCAGGATAGAAAAGTTCTAATATCTTTGTATTTGTCCATCATGTGAGGCTCTCAGTTTAGAAATTACCTTAAAAATCGGAAAGTTCACAAGTGCCACAAGAATAAGGAAGATTTTGGAAAACACATTCAAGTACAAATTCTTTTCGTTCAATACACATATTGTCTGTATTAATAATTATTAAATTAGTATTAATAAAAATGTGCATTAATGTAAGGAAAAACTTTAACAGACACCTCATGCCCTAATTAAGGGACATCTGGGCACTTTTATTCAGAATGTAACGCTTTCAATTGAGTAGTTTAATTAAATCTCTAATCAATGTACTTTAAGAAGTCCTTCAAATTACATTTCTTTCTGGATTCCCTAGAAACTCAAAATGTAGACTAATGTCAAGAGATATCAGATCACGGAATATTCTGAGTTGGAAGGGATCCACAAGGATTATTAAGATGATTATATAAAGATTATCTGAAGATCAGTACTGCCTGGTGATACATTCTTTTAAATCCTGGAATTCGGAACAGGGAATATCAAGCCAAGACTTTAAACAAGAAAAGCAAAACTGGCAATGGTCACAATCTCCCAAGGATGGCTGGAGAGTCTTCATCACTTTTTCATCAGCACCTGATTCCTTCCAAAAGGATGTCCCACAAGATCAAACACGATTTCATTTAAGCCTTATTTAATGGAGAGGAGACCAGACTTCAGTGCTATTTTTTGGCCTGATTATTTAGATATTAACTCAAAAATTAAATCCTGTGTTTTTCCAAAAGAAAACAGTTGAGTGTGACTGTGCCTTCTGGTATCATGGTACTGGAGATTATCAAGCACTAGGGGCCCAAAATAGGGTGACCAATTTAATTTCATTCTGAATCTTACAGCAATCCTCCAGGAACAAAATGTGTAATCCAACAAGCCACACAAACCTCAATAGGTTAATCGCATTATTTTAAGCCCTTTTTAATCAACTTCAATTATTTCTTCATTAATCACATTTACGCCGATTCAGACCAACCCCTATACCTAAAATTAGCCATGAAGTTACAAAAGTCAATAAAATTAGATAATGAAACTGGTTTAATGGAATTTTTCAAAAATTCCAATTGTCATTCATAATTGAATTATTAAATAGGTTGAGATAAAATACATAAAGCCAAATGTAAAGTAAATGGGCAAGACAGGGCAGTGTTTCATCTGACCTATAATGCACTTGGGGGTGAAATTTTGGCTCGTGCTATCTAAAGGCCCTCGTTTTCTGCAAGAGAGAAAAGCAACCTTCAGCATGCCCGGCAAATGCATCAGCTCCTCTGAGGAAACTGTTTATCAACGGAGGAGAGCGCCCTTGAGGAGTAGGAGTTTGGACAGCTAGTGTGCAGGCTCTCGGTGGGGGCACAGGCACCAGCTCCACAGGAGCCCACGGGACAGATCCCTGCGGCAGCCCCGACGCTCCGCAGCTCGCCCGCTGTGGGTGGAGGTGCCATCCACCTCCCTGCACACGTGGCATGCCTGTCCCGTTCGTGATTTATTGACCCTTGTGTCGACACCTTGTCAAAAAAACAAGGATTGGGGAAAACTTTCTAGTGGCATGCCTGTCCCGTTTGTGATTTATTAACCCTTGTGTTGACACCTTGTCAACAGAACAAGGATTAGGGAAAACTTTCTTACTGCTCCTCTACAATATGGGCACCGAAATGTGTCTGTACTTAACCACAGACTGAACAAATCCTCAAGTATTTTTTACTTTTATTTTTATTTTACTTCCATCTACAGCTTTTTAACTTTGCAACTGTGGGCACAGTGCATACCAGACATCCCCCTTCAGCATCCTCGGGCTGAAAAGCAAGGCGTAGACATAAATCATGCCTGCTGGTACCAGAGCAGTTTCAAGCCATGAAATGTGCTTCTACACTGCTAAAGGAGTTGGCAGGGCTGAAAACAACATACAAGTGAAACAATGATTTCAGTGGAGCACTTAGCAACTGTATGACAAATTAAGCATCTCCCTTACAAGCAAAACACAGATTTCTCCTTTAATAGAAAGACGCCTTCAAGAAACAGCTGTGGTAGCCTCATTAAATCCTACTATGCGACTCTCATAAGTAGGCATATTCCAAATTTTTACCAATGCCGACACAGAATGTTTTCATTACTCATCAAAACAAGGAGTAAATTAGGCAGGTTGCAAGCACCTTGATAAGCTGCAAACTGCAGCATCATAAACATCCAATTTATTTAAAGAATAAGTAATTTGCTATGGAGATGTGCTACAATTTTTAATTGCATTCCTTCAAAATTATCCGCCTTCAAGGGCAAAACTCTCCTACTTTCCAGAGCCCATATCTTAAAGACGAAAAAAAACCTAGTTGCTCATTTGGTTTTGGTTTTTTAAACAAATAAAGGAATCTAATTATAATGTAGTTTTATGCTGGTCATATATATTTGCTAAATAATCATAAATCTTTCATCTTAGAATTAAACTATCTGCATGCCTGAGTATTACATTCCCTTGGGTTTTATACATGCCTTTTTACAGTTTAAGTATATCACCAACCTGGTGTAATTGCCTCCACCCAGTTAATATTTACACATTATGAATTAGTGGTTATAGGGGTTTTAGAAAAAATTTGAACTCTAACCACAGTATAACTACACTTTAGCTGCAACATAACTTAGCACTTATGTGGAGAAAGTAACACCTCAAATCTCCAATAGTTTTGTACACTTGCAACATTTAGAAAATGTTGAGCAAGAAGAAAAATGTTGGATTTGCAGCCAGAAGAGCGGGAACCTCCTGGCTTCAGCTGAGAAACCCAGGAAGACCCTGAGGAAACACTATCTGCTCTGGATTTGTCTCATGGTTTCGTCAAGACTCAAAAATGTTTGACGCACGAATCTCAGTATCTTCGGAGAAAAGGCAGCTTCTGCCAGGGTCTCTATCCATCCCCTCACCTGGGGGGGACACATGGCAGAAAAGGGGGTGTCTAGCAGTGGGGGCAGGAGCAGCTGGGCCAGTGGTTTGGGGAAGCTTTTTGTTTTAAGAGGTCCAAGTTCAGTATTTGCCTTCTAGAGGACAGAAAGCCACAGGCCCCATCGCTAAACCACAAGCTCCCCTTATCTTGCACAGTTGTCGTTAACACCAATGCGCTCTGCCCAGAGTGATTCCAGAGGGTACTAAAGGGCCATTAAAGACTGGTCACGTTTAGTTTTGCAAGTGTGAACAAGGGGTAGCAGAAGAGTGACTGGGAACCACTTTTGCATGAACAAAAATCAGCTCAGAACTCACAGTTCATTCAATGGGCCCTTTAAAATAGACTACGCTTTGCAACAACTGTGTGATTCAGTTGTTGCTCATTTTAAGCTTTAATCTTACAAATACTTAGACATATTTAGTCCCCACAGTCACACTGTTCATTTGTTAATACTCTGTTTAGATTAAAATAGGTGTGACTGTGCATTTGTTCATCCAGCATCTCCTCAAGTCCTTTTTAAACCCCAGTGTTCTGGCTTTTCGAGACTTTTAAAGGTAATCCCTCCCACCACGGAAACAGATTCTAAATTTAATGGTGTGTTTTTCACATAAGTGGATACAGTGAAACGACAAATGTTGAAAAAAAAGTCTTTTTCTTCTAAAAATACTAACTCTCTCCTTTCTTCTTTCTTGTTATTTTTCATCAGTTCCTTTAGGTGGATGTATGAGCAATGAATGCTCCCCAACACATATACTTTTCTTCTTTATTCGGCTTGGAGCAACATCTCTGTTTAGCTGCAGGACTTACTAACTCTTGGAAAGAAGAGGCCAGAGGAAAGCAAGAAAGTACCCTGGCAAGAGTCAGCAGCAGTGAGTGCCCCAGACCCAGGGGAGCACACCCATTCTCAGGCTGGACTGCTCCAAACCCAGCATACCTGGGAGAAGCCAACTTCTGAGCTCGATTTTTACAGAAGACACTAGTTTTTTCTAGCTGGTTGCCTCGGGAAAATAATATTGTTGTAAATAGACCACTTAAGATTTTTTTTTTAAAGTGTCTGTCTTTAAATGGAAGATTAAAAAGGACAATAATTCAAAAATTACAGAAAACTATAGAAATAATTTGCTTTGCTTGTCAGCTTTATATTTCAAAGCTCTTGATGAAATTTCTCATCTTAACCCTAAAGCAAAGCTTTATGCAATGAAGGGCCAACATATTTTACATCTGTTTAATTATAATAATGAAGACTTTGGTAATGCATTTAGAAGAACTACAGTCTAATCAGGGCTGTAACCAGAGAACTGCTTTGTTGTACCCAGGAGAATTTGTCTGTCTTAATTAAGTCTCCTCTCAGACACAGAACACAGAGGCTCTTTCATCTGAACTACCTTATGTAATTGCAGAATAGCTCTACTTGCTGCATCCAGCATACATTGTTTCCAGTGCAGTTTCTAACACTATCAGCATGTTTCCTAAAGCAAAAATATAAAGATACAAAACTATCTAGACAGTGTCCTTGGGTATAGTAAATGGTATGCACATGCTTCTGTCTGGTAGTTCAGCAGCAGCGGCCACAGTAGAATGTGAACGCCCTAATGCTCGCATTGATCCAAATCACACCGAATTCCCTTAGCTCACACAAGGCAATTGCTCTTTCCTTAGCTCACTGTAATGAACAGAATCTAGCCCCCAGGAGCAATGTATGAAATTTGTGGAAATCCCATATTTAACTGTACTATATTTTCTGGATGTACTATTTTAAGCCATATTTGGAGTCAGAAGAAAAGTACAAAACACTGTAACAGTACCAGATATTTTACACATAGATTAACAAAAATTAATCTTTTTAGCACTACCATAGACAGTAAACTCCATACCTTCTTGATTTCAGTAGGTTTTGTCTCTGTTCCTTTCTGATTTTGAACCAGTATTGAAGCTTATTGAAAGTATCTTCCTCCCTATGCCTATACATAAGCCAAATAAATTTTTTTTTTCCCATAGGGTGTTTTCATCTGGGATCATCAGTAACTAAGAGAAAAATAATCAACCCTTTGTATGCAGTAAAGCAACAAACATGGTTTTTAACTATGTACTTCAGGAAATAATACATTTCTAACTCATTTTCCAAAGACAATTAAAAATGACAAATTACCTGTCATAGAGTTCCTCAGATACTAGGTAAATTGAGGCACATCAGACACTCTGTAATTGCCAAATTACTCTGTTGATCAAAGCACACTGTTGTAGCTCAGCAAATCAGAATAGCATTACTGCCCTCATGAAAAATGAATGCTCCACCCTGCAACCATTTGCTGGTATTTTAAAACTCAAACACTGATTTCAGAGCTCCAAGTGAAATGTCATTCAACAAGCACTGCACTGTGCACCACCACACCAAGACAGAGATTTTGGTTGTAAAGTTGGCATAACCCAACCTCAATCTGCGGTTCCTTCCTGAACTCTCACAGAAAACTGTTTTCTCCTATCGATAAGAACGTGCCCCAGAATTAACTCACATGCAACACTGGGAAAGTGTATGAAACTATACCATACAGAAATCACCCAAAATACTCAGCTACAAAGGACAAATTTTGAAGAGGTCTGCATACATCCTTTGACTTCAGAGTCAACAGGGCTATCAGAAGCAGGAGAAGTGATGTAACCTGTGAAGAACTGAAGAGTATTATTTCAGAGTATTAACTGTGCTGGGCTGTTACCTTCCACAGTTTAGAGTTTACTTTTGGTGACACACTCATTCTGGCTACCCTTATGCCAAGCTTGGAGCTTCCTCTTTCTCTGCTGCCTGAAAACACAGGGCTTGAAATCAAATTCTGAAACCCAATAGGCGAATATACAAGACTGGGTATGAAGCAGGTTTTCCTTGCAGCCCATTCCTGAAAAACTCAAGTACAGATGTCCCATATATTGTACACAGAGGCAGAGCTACTTACACATCAACCACTGAAGCTACAGATCTGACTCCAGAGTAGCATCCACACCAGCACAACTTCCAGCACTTTGTTTTGCATGAAGCACGGCTCTGATGATACATCTCCAGCTCTCGCTGAGTCAACGAAGCGTTTAAACACAGATCTACTGCATTCAGTGAAACTTAAAAGATATTTTAGTGCTTTGCTGATCTCTGAGGCACCCATAATCATGCAGGAAATAGAAGGCAGACATGCTGTGAATGCTGCTGACATGTTGTAATACCGAGCCACTCTTTTCAGAGACTGCTCTAGCTCTGTATCAAACCTACATGTTTTGTGAATCACATCTTTATGGTAGGAATGTAGCAGCATGCAGCAAAAATAAGTCAAACAGTTGTCTTGATAAAATAAGATGTTTCTTTGCGAGTGCAGAAAAGACACCACACATCATTCCTGAGCATTTTTTCAAGATAATTGCTTGGAATATCTTCCAGAAAAAAGAGACTACATACCTGAAAAACAACCCTTTTCATTTCTGACCATAGACATAATCTAAGGGCAGGCAAGAGACATGGATTTGAAGCCTCTCAACCTAAACCATATCCCTTTCACCAAGAGTTCCCCAATAATTAAGGTATAATAAATGGCTCCGTTTGGATAATACCATATGCTGGTTTCTTACTTAAAAGTTTCCTTGTAATTGTTTTTCCTTCTTATATTTGAGAGCTCTTATTCATGTAATACCAGAAACAGAAGCACCCCATTATCTCTGCCATTTCCTTTGTACAGACATTTACAGTGATGACATGAAAAAATGTTTGTTTCAGCAGACCTTGCACAGAGCTGCTCCCGCACAAACCCAAAACCAGGTTCTCAAGCAGTTCATATGCACAGCCTCACCAGGAAAATTACATGCTGCCCATAGCTTAATCAGAACTTTCAGAGAAAGAAAACATCTCAAGTTTATTAGATGCAGGTGTTTATTCTACAAGGAAGAGTAAGACTTAAGGCCTGGAAAATCTTCTTGTGTTTTCTATTTAAGCCTTTGCAAAGAGACAATGTTTGGCAAATAGATGTATTTTAAATACACATCCTGGCCATGTTTATACTCCATTTGTGACTAACACAAGGAATTGAGAGTAAAGCTGTGCTGAGTCCTGGGGCTTGAGGCAGGACACATGGGCATGAGCACACAGGCACACAAGCACCAGCATGCAGCTGTGGTAAGCACACATCACACACTGATGCACAGCTAAGACAGAGCCACGGAGGGATTTCACCAACACCTTTCCAAATGCAGCCTGCATAATAATAAAAAAACTTGGTACGTTCTGAGGCATTGCAAGAGCAAACATTTTCTCCACACAAATCTCTCCTTGAAGCCTAGAGGGCAATCATGTCTTGCAGGGATGATTACACAGCATCCAGAAGGAGACAGAGAAGCAGAACAAGAAAAGAACTCCATCAGAGAGAAACTGGGAAAACCAGCACAAAGCTTCTCTCTCTCTCTACAATTATCTTGGTAGAATAATGGCAGAATAATACAAAAAGAGCAACTAGAGCCCCTTCCAGCAAACATTGCTACTGCCTGGATTAATCAGACAGAGCTGCTCCTGAAACTGATACATAAATTGACAGTCTGCATGTATAATATCAATTCAATCTCATTTTTCATACCAAATTATGTTGGATTTGAATTAAAATCTTTTAACTGAAAATTAAAATGTCAGTGGTGATCCAGAGATGCTGCTGAAAACAGATTTATCTTCTCCCTAAGGCAAATAAAACAAAAAATAAGAAGAAACACCTAAGAGCAAGCATTTCAAGCAATAGTCTGCTCAGCCAGCAGCAGGGACTGGCACCACTGAATTAAGTTCCAGGGGTTTACTTTCTTTCTAAACTTACCTCTCACTGCCAGTAACATGCCAACAAGACCAGGGACTGGCCAGCTGAACTCTATTAGTCAAACAGCAGGAAAACAAAAGCAAATAGCTCCTAAATGCAGTATAGCAGTAATAATACATGACTCAGGAAACTCCAAATAGCTTTTTCACTCATCAGGCAAAAAATGGCTGCTTAGCAAAACAGAAGCCTTGAACTCCACTAGCACCCCAAACACACACAGTGTGCTTATCTGCCTCAGCTTCCCCCAGCATTTGGGTGAGACTCAAATGCAGTGGCTGAACACCACCTTCCACCTCTCCAAAAATATTCACCAAAGGAGCAGGGATAACAGGGGAGCCATGCAGTGCAACACTCATTTTCCAGAGCCACTGCTCTAGTGAAGCCTAACCACGCCTCTTCCCACTACTAATTGTTTCAAATGAGCTAACGTGGTTTGACACACCAGCATTTGATGCCTTAGGATTTTAGGTCTTATGTTTTTCATATATTTGTATTACTGTAATTCTCTAGTATAGAATTCTAAGCTCCATATAGAGTGTTAGCTACTGCTTTCCCATTTTGGTCAGACAACAGTTCCTCTCTAGGCCTGGGAATCAAGGACATCTCACTGTCTCAGGCCCCAAGAAATGTAAACAAAAGTGAGTTGCAGGTGGAGCAAACTTGGGGTAAATGACTTCATTACCTGAAGCTCTAATTGGAAGATTAACCTCCAATATGCAAATAGACCAAACTCATAAAAGTGTGAAAACCCATGATCCATCATCCATTTTTGCATGTAGCCCCGGGGGAGGGCTTCATCTGCCCTAAACGTACCTGAAGGCCCTTCAACAAATATAACTGCTTTTTATTCTCTTAATTTTGTCTGGCCTCTGTTTTTAGGTAGCCGGATAAGGCATCACACTCACCTACCAACAGCTCCCTGGGGGTGCTCCCCAAGGTCAATGTTGGACCTACTCCTAACATCAAACTCACAACAATTTTAATGAGACTATTCAATCTACATCCACAGTCCACAGGATCACTGTCATGAAGTGAGACCTGCAGCTCTTCTCTCCAAAGCTACTGTTTTTGATGTTTCCAGAGGTTCATCTGTTCGGTTCAAAGAAGTCTGAGTTATAAACTTTGTCCACCTCAAACCAGTCACCAACTTCAACCTGACTTTCTAAGTGACACATGTTCTGGGCACAGCACCATACACAACCAGGGTGTGCTGATGCTGCTGGTCATTTGCAGAAATGTTTTTTCTGATTCCACAAATAAAGCCCACTGCATGACCTAACTTCATTTTCTAGCTTTGAAATAACTATGAGAGACAATGAAATGCTGCATATTGCAATGTACTCTTACAGCGAATGGGGAGCCCTTAAGGAGAGTGGGAACATAAACAAAAGTTAAGGCATGAGTCATAGAGCTCAAGTCAAAGAACAAAAAAAAGGGAAAAAGACCAGTGAGAATAGCAATACACAAAGAGGGTGAAAAAATTACAAACGCAAGACAGAAGTAATAACCAGGGACCCATGTAGAAGTGGCTGTCAGGCATCGGCAGCACACTTCAGAAGGGAACAAGCTAGAGCTTTTGACACCTTGCTCTGTTCAGCTTTCCATCCTCATTAAAAAAGCATCTGAAAAAGAAAACCTTGGTTCTCCTGGGAACACATTTCCTTCTCAACAAATGTTACTCAGAGTTGCACTATTGACATCTATAAAAGGAGGGTAGTTTAATTGCTAGAGCTAGTTTTGGGTTGCTGATTTGATGATGATCTGCTGCTCAAGCTGCTAATGGTTTGAGCCTAATTTCATGGTAATCTGACTGTATTCATCCTTGGGTTCTGTGCTGCTGAGGTATCTAACATCACTCTACCTGTCAGGTCCTGGGAATTGAAAATTATTTCTCTGCAGTATTAAAACAGCTGAAAAAAGAAAATGGATATTACTAATGGGCAGCACCAACACTGATGTTTGTAGAGAATATGGCAGTTCCACAGAGCTGAATTACATTACATATTTGCACAGGGCAATTTGTACCGGAAATACTCTTCTCCTTAACTGAGTCTTGCTGTTAAAACAGATCAGTCTAGAAAAAAAGAAAGAATAGAGGTCTGAATGGCAGAAAAGCCAGCCTGATCTTTTCAGCTGTCTGCAGAGCACGAGCACACACAGCCCTGCACGTCAAAGACTGGGGATGCAGAAGGCAATCAGCAGTTCTCATCCTTAAGACTAAAGGTCAAACTGAACCAAGCCTCCAGTGGCAGCAGAGGCACGTGGTTCCAGTGAACGCCCAATGGCAGAGACACACCAGGGGCAGCCAGAGACGCTCAAAATACGACCACTTTACCAGGAATGGCTCTGCCCTAACCTGTCAACAAACAAGCATTTTGTGCATGACTCTTGCCAGGGGTTGGTCTTCCCCCTGCTCGTCCTTTGCAGGCCCGAGGCAGGTTGGCCAGCTGGGTAAGCCCATCAGCCAGCACAGAGGCAAGCAAATGCCTGAGACATGCAAGACACCCCATACTCCGGCATGCACGTGGTGATTCACAGCATCCATTTCAGTTGCCAGAACTGTTTAATAAACCACTAGTAGACTTGAGGCTTGAAATTTCACAGGGATGTTTAGACTGAGAGCTTATACAGTGACAAACTTCTGGCTTTGAAAAAGACTGTTAAAGCCTATCTTTGGTCGTTTACACATCCTCTCCTAGTGCGAGACCTGCCATCTGCCTACTGTGATTTGCCAGTTACGCTGCTGTATCTGCAGTCACCACGCTGCTAAAACACACAGGCAAAAACCTCTCTTGGTGTTCTTACCCACACGCTGCTTTTAGAACGTTGCCTGAGAAGGAACATGTGGCTTAGGGTTAGAGGCAGAGGGCAGAAGGACCTGGTCATTTATATCCTAAGTATGCCCTGCAGGGAGGCTTTTCCTCTCCAGGAGCAGCAACACACCCAAAGTCCCTGTAGGGAATCCCAGCGAGCTGACACTCCTCTGCCGCCAGTGCACTGCACTGCCTGACAGCAGCCCCTCCATCACCCCTGCAATGCCACCACCCTGCTTTTCTGGACACTAAGCAAGGCCAAGAGCTAATAAAATTGTCAGCCCTCCCACAGACCCTTCATTTGACATTAGACACAATCAAATCCTCCCCCCTTGCATCGGTCCACCACCTGTAAGATCAAAATCACTCCTGTGATTTCCATTCCTGCTCCAACCCACAGAAGCTGACCTGGGGGAGCAGCAGCTGTGTGTTCAAACAGGGGACTCATCCACCTGGCATACAGTAAATTCCTGTCCCCTGTTCTTTCCTCACCTGCCTGAACCCAAATGCATATAGTACACTGTTTAAGAGAGAGGTAATTTGAATTAAATAGTAGTCTTAGCATATTCCAGGAGCATTCCTGAAAACCAAGCATTTGGATGAAATTTCTTCAAAAGCCTCTAAACACCCAGCTTTGCTGCAACACTGCTGCTTTCCCCTTACCTTAGAAACTGTGAGAGGCTATTTATCTCATTCCCCTTGCAACATAAAAGCCATTTCTCCAGTCAAGCCTCTACATTATAGACGGTTATTTTTTCCTTCATCATAAGCCCGCTGATAGTCTCTTTCATATGGAGGCAAAGCACCCAGCTGAATGATGAAGGCGGCGGCAGAGAAGTAATCATGCTCACACGAGGGACCTCTCCCTGGATTTTATGCTGTTTGCAAAGGTCTGACTCCAGTGCCACGCTGGCTGTACATCACTGTGATTACACTGACTAGGTTATTCTGATTTACAGCAGAGAGAGATGGAGAGGCAGGAAATTGGCCCAGCAATGATGTACTAATGTGTACTTTTCTCCAGAAGCTCAGTGCCTCTAAATACAAAAACGTTAAAATCGTGTTTTTGATAAGCATGACAAATCATGTAAAGTCATTAAGATTTTATTAGAGGAAACATTTTCAAATGCATTGACTAAATTAGGAATAATGACTTGGACCTGAAGTTATAAACCTCTAATCTCATCAGCACTAATGACCTCCTGAAATAAAAGGGAGGAAGTCAGCATCCTCACGGCTGAGACAAAGAATGCACAGCACATGACACCAGCTCTTTATCAGCCATGCTACAATGCTAAAACTGGGAGAGAAGACAAAGACTGTGGAGAGCCAAATCACAACCCACATGTTAAAAATAGCTTCAGCTATCTCAGATTTTAAACCCTGTTTAAAATTACTTAATTCTTGAGCTCCAACCAACATTGAGACACTACAGTCAAAAAGCAGCCTATATAAAACCATTGTTGCTCTGTACATATTCACAATGAAGCATATGAAAAAATATGGAATGTGTTCGACCTATAATTGTCTTCCCAATGCAAATGGCTTCTGACATGCATATTCCAAAGTGTAAGTTGCATGCAAATATCCCACACACCAAACTGCTGACTCTGAAGGACATGCAGCAAGGAGCTAGTCATAAAATGGCATTCACCTTCCCACTCTTCTCTCACTGAAATTCCCCCTCCTCCTTGATACTGACACTGATCCCTCTCCACAGTCTACTGAGATGAAAAAGAAAAGGGAAGGTGTAGACTTCCACTGCATGTAGAGACTAAAGATCAATCCAATTGCCCCTTACCTTCCCGATGCTGACTGACAAAGAAAAAGTATTGTCACTGAACAGTCCTAACTTGTAACCTGTATTTTGAGGTGCCACTGTCAAGATTAGGGAGACCCGAGCTTGATAAAGAGCAAGGAAAAGAGCAAATATGACAACGAATTTTCTTAATTCTTCCCCTGGGTCCTGGAGGTGGTCAGGACTTGTTCTCATCCTTTATGTAATCGAGACAATCTCATGGTCACATGAAACCTTAACTCAACTCCAAATGCCTGCACACACTCAGCAGAGCAGGTGGAAAGCAAAACACGGTCCTCACGTCCTGCTTCCAGGGTTGCCACAAAAACTGAGAAGTCTCTTCCCTGAGAAGTCTCTTTATGCTGAAGGTACTTCCTCCTGGTGAAAACAGCCAACTGAAACCAAACTGCTCGTTCACTAGTGTGTGCCTAATTGGAGCCTTCTATGCTGAATCCTCCTTTTATCCTCCCCAATAGCAAACATTATAAAGCAAGTTCAGGAATTTTCTTTTTTTCCCTTCGCACATTTAGCCCCTTCTCTCTCACTCTATGAAAATCGGAAGCAAGAAGAAAAAGTGGAATGAATGCATGCTATGTCTGTCAAAATATAATGTACGGGGAGAAAGCAAACTGTTCTTCTCTAAACTCAACAATTACTAGCTCACATGTCTTCTGAAACACCAGCAAATAAAAGAAACTGGTGATGTAAAAAGGATTGTTTTAATTAAGTTTGCACCTTGAAATTTAACACTAATATGGAAGAATAAAATAGCAAATCCTGCTACATTGTGGAAAACCAGTAGAATTATTGAAGGGCTTTTCCTCATCTTCCCTTACTTATGCAGACCTTAGATTTATATACTTTTCTTTCTTGTAAGGACTACATCACAAGATAATGCACGATTATGTCATTTGTTCATTAAACTTCATCCAGCATTGTTTCATCTGTCAGATAAATGGAAAACACTAGTAATACTTAGCTGTGCATTAACACTACTTTTGCCTGTCTCACCATGAGCTCAAATCCAAGAAACGAGCCTCATCTCAAACAGGGAACAATTTAAACTTCCCTTCAAGACCCAAAAAACTCATCCTGCCCCTTCTACCCCACAACAGTGAAAAACTGAGTTTCAGAGCTTTGGATGTGAACCTCTGGGACCTTGCTGGCTACAGACACATTCCTGCTTGGCACAAACTAGAAAGATGCTCTTCTGTGCACCTTTGGAATTTCCAGGAACACAACACAGAAAATCTCACTTGTGCATCCAGGAACAGGAGGGGATGATTCACCTTGCACACTGTATGCAAATTTGGTCTAAGAGTGCACACAACTGATTACTAGAAGTGGATCACTATGATAAGATTTTTTTTCCTTAAGCTGAAATTCCCGATTCAAGGCATGAGTTTGGTTGCTTTTATGATTTTATCTTTCCTTTATTACAGGAATAAACTTTCTATTATTAGTCTGTTTCTGTCATTAAATATGTAGTGTGTGCAAACGCTGATGGGTGGTTTTTTGCTCTACCAAATTGTTCTGTTCTAACAACTGAGAACAACATCTTTTACGGCATTACACATAGGAAATATTTACAACAAACAAAAAGAGAACATTGGCTACCCACATGTATTAAATATCTGATAGTAAAGTGAAAACAATACATGTGGTAGTGCAGCTCCACAACATTAGGATAATTGAGTCTGTTCTCCATCTCTCCAGCCAATGCGTTTCAGCCTTTTTTCAGTATTCTTGAGTTATCTTTTTTCATTGTAAATAGACTTCATTTCCAAACTCTTCCCATCTTTATTTCTTCCCTTGAACTCACCTCTGAGAGACTTAATGAGGACAAAAAATTGATCAGCAAGTACATTTTATTCCTTATTTTATTTATATTTATTCATATTTATTCCTTATACTGTTTCTCACAAGTCCTCTTTGTAGGAAGATGTCTGGAAGTATTTCTTTTCTATAAATATATTAAGAAAGATGAAAGAGAGACACAGCAAAACCCAATGACTTGGTTAGCACAGATGTGCTCTTGAGACACCAAGACTGCAATATCCCACCCAGGTATGCACTGCCAGCCCTGCCCAGTGGCAGCCCAGATGGTTTTAGGACTAATCTCAGAGATTTTCCTTACTCAGGTCATGAACCTCCAATGTCCCAAGTAATTCACCTATGCGGAAACTTGGCTCCCTTTGAGAAGTGTGAAGCTCAATCCTATTCTGTTTTTTCATATTAAATTTAAAAAATATTTTTATTAAGAACAAAGTCACAAACAATGATTGGTGTTCAAACACGAATTTTCATCGGTTTATGGACCATTATTTACATGTGGGGGTTTTGTCTCCCAGAGCTATCCAATACAAAATTAATTTATAGCCCTATCATCAGAAAAATAACAACAACCACAGCCTGACAAGACCTCAGCATGGGAGATATAAACAACCTTCAGCAGAACACCCTGGGGTGCAAGTTAGCTAACATGCAACTATGGGAGTAATAGGAAATAAAACCAGCTAGTTATCCTTCAAAATACCAACACAGTATGCTTAACATTTTCTTTTCTATTGCCAAGTGCTATAATTAGTGGTTAGTAAACAATTGTGTGATGGCAGCAACCAGATGTTGCAACAGGATGTTGCACAGCACTGGTAGGTGTGTGAAAAAAAGAGGCAACAGTTGGCCTATAGGGTTGACTCTTAATATTGCTTGCATTATTCTAATTTCTAAAAAACCATCCTAGAAGGAAATTTAATTTAAAAGACATCCAGAAAATACACTGGCTCATCAGTCAGGCTATTAACACAGAATAAGTGTGTTAATAATAATTAAAAATAAATACTGCGTTAACAATAAAGAGAAATTACACAGAGCAGTAACAATAAATTATATAGTTTGAGATAAAGCCTAATAACGGCAGTGGTTTTCTTCTCTATATTACTACTTGTGCTGCTTGTTGTATGGGGTGGTGGGTTTAAGACATTTCCCATGTTATACAAGAGTAATTTTAAAATTGACGTGGAAACGAGTTTGTGAAAAACGAAAGTATATTTAATCGCATAATGGACTCAAGACTTGCATTAAATGAACTGACCTTATCAGGCTCCATTTGTCTGTGTTTTTTACCCTCAACAAAAATGGAAAGTGGGCGGGGAGCTGTTTCAAGTGCTGTTAAGCTTCCCACTGATGTGAGCAGCTTACTTTAAACAAAAGGTTCAAGATTTCTGTGGAAAAAGTAACAAACCCACCAGGATTTCAAGGGTGCATTTTCCCATGAATCCCTCTCTGCTCTCAGTGCTGTGGGAACACGGTGGCCTGTCTCACTCATGGCTCCTGTGTTTAACGTGACCATATGCGGCACACTCCCCGGTCTCCTCCAATTCATGCTAAATTTAACACTTGTACTACATTGTTCAAGAACTCCTTTGAAATTGCAGATTTTTATATTCGTTTGCAAGATATAAAAAACAGGGGTTTAAAACCATTATTCTGGCTATGACCGTTAGCCTGCCGCTGATTTTCCATCTAAATCTTTTCATGCACCTGTTACATTATAGACTAAAACTCAGTCTCTCGAGCAAGCATAGTGTGCCCACGGTCAGACAACATTTTCCCCCAGCCACATAGGGAGGTCAAACAGCACAGCTTAGGCACACACTATAAATAAGTGGTCATAGTCAAGGTCAACAAGGTGAACATTTTAAGGAAGGAGATCTAAGCCTTTTCCCCTGCCTGGAGGAGACAAGGGAAGGAGAAGGGAGCCTATGGATCCAGTGAGGCTAAGGAAGGGAAGGTCCTCACTAGCTCGTCGTGCTGCAGCAGGAACACTCCTGTGAAGCCAATGGCAAGTCCTGGCCTAAGGGCTGCAGTTCAGCAGCGATGAGGGAGCAATTGCAGGAGGACATAGGAAGGTGAAAGGTGAACAAGGATGCACCATTTCCTTTCGTACAGATTAAATGCAGCCCACGTGCAAAGCAGAGTTTCACCAGGCATGCCGCCAGTGTGCAGTGAGGAGAAGACAGCCCTTTGCCCGCACAAGGGCCTGCGGGATTGAACCTTTGGGAAACATGGGCATCGCTCCCACCCATCTGCCGGGGAGTGCACAGAGCCTTCCAAGACCAGAAGGGGAAGCAGGAGCCTGGCCCCATCGCAGTGCAGCACTCAGGTAACAGCGGCTGCCGGGATTCCCAGGGGCTGCATCCAGCTGCACACACCAAGACACCCTGCTCTTGGTTCTGCTCACAGGGAGATGAGCCAAGGGGAAGGCAGCTGGCAAAAGTCAGTAAATCCTTCAGCTCAAACCAGCAGAGATCCTGCTGTGCCCCTGCCAGCTCTGATGGTGAGTCAAATAAAGGGTTTTGCACTCCAGGTAGCTCTTTAAACGAGATTAAAGCATCACAGACAATGAGACAGTTTCCTTCTATTTGCCCACTCAGACAGAACAATTTTCCCTCCAGATTAATTTCTGCCTTCCTCCACTCAGTGGAGGCACAAGGGCGCACAGGTGGGAGGCAGGAGAAAGAACACCAGAATGGATTGGGGCACAGCTGGAGAGGAGGAGGCCCTGTGTCCCTCCTCTGCACTCGCTCTCCCAACAGTAGACCATTCCTACTGGATAAGTGTGCTTCCTGCTGTGGCAGGGACACAGACCCATAAGCTGCAATGCAAATATAAGCAAGCCATTACAAAGATAATTTTAAAAGCATTTAGTTGTCACACAACTAAACAATTATTTCCATGGCATTTAGAAAGTCCATCCAGACTGACTGGTCTGGGATGGACCATCAGACTGGCATGTATTCTCTGCTCCTTGCAAATGCGGCTTTGACTGATGAGGGATCACAAGACAAGCATTAGTGATGTGCGTTGTTAAACACTGTCAAGAATGCAACACGGAAACCAGAATACACAGCTAAGGTATGAAAATAACAGATGGATATTCTGCCAAAGCAATACGGCTTTCCTCCAAGGACAGCCACGACCTACCTGCTCTGGGCACGGTCGTCTATCATGTCAGCATTCCCAGCTTCACCAAAAAGGGCAAATCTAGATCCCCAAGGCTCAATAACCCTTAAACCTCTCCATCAGAAGGGATAAAAAGAAAAAAAAGGCAGATCATGAGTGTACACGAAGTCCATATTAGCTATTCTTTTCCATAAAATTTGCAGAGCACCACCCAGCTGAAGTCTGCACCAACAAAAAGCACTTGGCCATCTAGCAAAGGGAATTCACTGACCAAGTCTCAGGTATGGACCTGCACAAACATTTTTAAAAGATGAAGGTCCACAAAGGAATATATACACATACTTTCACCTCCATGTGCGTAACACCTGTAACACCTTCATTCCAGGTAAGCAATTACAGCAGGACAAACACCAACACCCTAGGTTACCAGCTGCTTAATAAATCAAAGTTTTGTGGGTGTTAGCTGACATTTCTCAGAAAATGCAGCGTAGTCGAAAAATAGTGTTACAGGATTCTCTTCAAAAGCATTCTGTTTGTTCTTCCAAGCTGACTGACAGGTTAATACCTCTAATGTACTGAAAATATCTGCTGCATAGTCCCCAGGAACCCCTGCTCCCATTAGCACAAGCAGAGGTTTCTGTTACCGCACCAAGAGTCTCAAGAGAAGAGCAAGATAAAGAATCTACATTCTCCTATCTCCAGCATCTCTGCTGCAACTGCTGCTTACCACACCCTGCACAGAGCCTCAACATTCTTACACCTGGGGTTGCATTTACTGTAAGTTATTTACAGATAGTAAATCTGAACTTTGTTCCCTGTATAGAAACTTTAATCTCGCAATCTGATTCAGGCTTCTACTACTTGACAGTTAAGTACAACATCTGAGGCTTAAGGTCAGATTATTAAAAGCTATTTCAAAATTGTGCTTAACAGAAAGCATCAGCTTTCAACAGGAGCCTACGTGAACAAATAAAAAGACAAAAGAGCCTTTCTCATCTGTCAAGTGACTATTCACGTTTCACTTAGTCTGTTAAATACATTGCTGCTGTTTTGAAACTAAGATCAACACAATTTGCAGACAAACATACTTTTATAAAAAGTAACTCCTGTTGAGCTACACAGGTGTGACAATATATTTGGCCTCAGCCCACAATAATAATGGTCTGCTTTACACTAAGCTCTGCCTAACACCATGGTCTTCTGGCATGCACTTAATTCAGCTGCACCTTCTGGAAAGAGCCACAGCATTTTTAATATGCTTCATATGCTTCAGACTCATTGAAACCAGCCATAGCACCTCCCAAATCGTGCATCTTTCAGGACTCCATTCCTGTGAAAGCCAAAAGCTTTGCCTTAAGCTCCCTCTAGCCCATGCTCGTCTGGAGATGCTGCAGTGCTCTCACAGCCACACAATATCCTGGGTACAAGAAGGTCACTTTAATTAGTGGATGACACTGAAATGATTTCAGAAATGGAGAAGTCTTGCTCTCTCATTTTCTATTTCACAGCCTGTCCCCAGGTCTCTAATTATATATATTCACACCTCCACAAAGAAGTTAATGGGAGTGAAAAGAGATTGTTCATCTGAAGGCAACCCATTTTTCTCCAAATTGTGGAAAGTTAAGTAAAATGTCACAAGGAAAGAAATTCCAGGTGACTTTAGATTATTTAACTGTCCACAAAAAGTCTTTGCACATACCTTGAAATGAAAGGTTTCTTTCTATTAAAAAAGCACATATACTTTTAAGAGTTTGGAGTTAAAAATGGACCAAGAAAATGTTCTGTCCCCAAGCTGGTGCAAATCTGCATAGTGCTGCTGATTTGAACAGACTGGAGTTCAAAAAAAATATTTTTAAGTGGAAAAATTTCAGTTAAAAGTATGTCCTCAAGTCGTAGTTCAGGGAGAATTATTATTTTTCAAAGTTGAGGGAGAATTATTATTTTCACACATCTCTTAAGAGTTTTGCAAAAAAACCCCAAACAAACAACAACAACAACAAAAAAACCAATCCAAAATCCAAAAACCAACCAAACAACAAAAAACCAACAAAACCAAACGAAGACATGAGGGCAGCACCAGCTTCAGAAAGCCAAAGATAGTCAAACTTCATCAGAATTATCTGTTTTGCCTCTATCAAAATAAAATCCATCACTCATTCTTCTAATGGATAATTCTGGTCAGGTTGCTTACAGATGTTTCTGCAGCTCAGTACAAATTTATTTTTTCATCTAGAAACACTTAAGGCATGGGACACTCGATGCCTCAATGAACTTCCATTTCTTGGTAATCTGCTAAAGCGATCATTTCAGCCAGTTACAGAAACCTAAAGTTCACTTTCTGAACGCTTTTCGAATTGGACAGTTTTATGCACCTCTGCCAGCGCAGAGGCAACACAAGACTCATAGAGACAACATCAAGCAAAACAGGAAGTTTTCTTTACCACAAACGAGTTTCTGACATAGGCTGTTGAAGAAGAGGGTACAAAGTAGGAAGACTTCACTGATAAATTTCATTAGTAGGACTTCACTGAAAGAGAACAGAAAACTAAGGCTCCAACATCAAACACGAGCCTCCTACCTCAAGCTCCACCCAGGACTGGGGAAAGGAAGGCCTGAGGGCGCTCAGTGAACCAGGACTCATGGCAGGAGCACTGCCCAGTGCCGTTCTCCTACAGCCAGAGCAGCACTCACTGCCGCATGGGAGCCACCAGCACCCATTGTGAACCTGCAGCTTCTCACAGGCCGTTCTCCACCCTGCCCAAGGGTCTACTTTGGTCAGCAGGACCATGAGCTTCTTCCTCACGCAGACGCTCCGGACTGTGCCCGGCCCACTGCATTTCCTTAGAAAAGGCCATCACAGCCTTGGGAGAAGAAGGGTGGTCTCGGCCCACAGCTGAGAGCTGCAGGTCCCAGACACCTGCACGGGGACTAACAGGAGGATGTAAAACTAACACCTGCCCCCAACCACTTCAACACTGGAACATTCAGGTGTGATGCATCAACTTTGCAAGCACTGGCTTACTGATTCTTTGGTTGGGATTTTTTTTGCAACAGCAGGTTCTGTAGGTCCAGCTTCCCTCAAAAACTCTTCTAAAAAAAACATGTCTACCCATGAAAGCTGAAAAACAACTGCAGCTACTGTGACTGTTAGGCTATTCAAGTGAATGCATGTTCTAGATGGGACATCCTGAACTCTGCAAGCCAGAAATACATTTCCAGTGCTTTTAGTTTATTTAAAGGAGGTCAACTGCAGTTCTGTAAACAGAGTATACCTCCAGCACTATAAAGGTCTGAAGTCACAAACTGAGCTGGAATAGCCATCTCCTTATTGTAAATCCCTTAGTAATCTTAAAAACAGGAAATGAAACGAAAGCCCACAAATAAATTGTATTTCATTCGCTGATCAAAATACTGGATGTTTCTTCCCAGAACCTCTGACCCTTTCTCAATATCTCATGGAAAATAAAGATTCACAGGGTTTCTGCTTAAGACCACATTTTCCTCTCCTATGTGTATCTTCAGCCCTCAGATCAAAGAAACCTTAGGAGCCAGAAAGAGAAGAAACCACAGCTCCCTCCAGAGCTCAGCTCACTCACATTGCTCCTCCAGCTGCATGGAAAGTGACCCCTTCTGCCTGGGACTTTCTCAGCAGGGAAGCACCATGTCCTGACCCTAGGGGCTTCCACTTGGGCAAGGTGCTGCTGCTCCCCTTCCTCTCGTGATGCTGGCTCAGCAGGATGAAGGCAAAGGTCACCCAGACACCTGAATCTTCTACCATGTTCATGTCCTGCCACCCCGCACCCATATGGCAGACAACAAAGGTACCAAATCAATCAGAACCATCTTTTTCCAATTAGTGCGAGCTATTAGAATTATGTTACCTAATTCTTGTCAACGTCTACACTGCAAGATGTCACTATACTACTATCAATCCATAGGATCATTTTCCAAATGTTCAGTGATTTAAGTGAATTTGCCCCACTACCCTCCTTCCTTTTTTTCAGGGGAACACTTCAGTCGAACTTAGCTTGGGCTTTTTCCTGCCTACTCCTCTGGCATGTTCTCCCTCCATTTTAGTTTTAACAGGAAACAACAACCAACTAGTGCCTTCTCTGTGTCAGAACAGTCTCTCTACATGCTATTAATACTGCAGGGTCCTCCTGTTCAGGGCAAGTAGAAATGAGAGACAAAAGCTTTTATTTGTGCTAACAGGGTTGGCATCTACTCTTCATGCCACCACTTGCTCACAACTACACTTCGCAGATTCAGCTCTCTTGCTCTCTTATTCCTTCTCACCATTGCTGACTCTGGGACATGTTCCCCTACTTAAATTCTGCTTGAGCTCAAGTTGTGAAGCATTAAAATGTTTCTAATTTCCCAAGAAACGAAGATTTAGAAAGGCTGTTCTCACTTTTCCAAATCACAAGCACACACAGAGCTCCCCCTGCTTAGTACATCATTAGAATTTCTTTCCAAGAATTTCACTGCTTGCCAAATAGACTATTTTCAGGGAAATGTGCTTGGTGTAAAATCTTGCACGGAGGTGTTCATTAGCCAAATGCTGCTTATTTTGCATGGTCTTTTTTTTCCAGTTTGGATCCTTAGGAACATCCTGGGAGGCTAATGGATAGATAGGAAAGATTTGTGTAAAACAAGCCATGCATTTGCTATGAAATACAGACAAATGGGGATAAGCACCAGCTGCCAGGGAGGGATGCAGGCAAACACAGACATGGCAGCGCACTGAACGAACAGGAGGCAAGGGCAGCTCTGGGCACATAGTGTCTTCAGGAGGAGCAACCAATGTCCTGCCAGCCACACCCTCTGACATGGATGGGGCCTCCAGGACAGCTGCAACTTGTATCTTCTTCAGCAGATGAGGCGGAAAACAGTCTATTATTGGGCTGCTTCTGAAACAAATTAACACACAGGCACAGGAAAAGAAGTAGACGTGAAGAAGCTTTTTCTCCCATGCTCATTCATGTGACCTTCTGACAGGAAATTAATCTCTCAACCCCATCCATTTAAAAATAGGAAGGAATAAACCCCATGTTTCAGTTAGCAAGGAAAGCCACGGTTGACCACGAAGACTTGCCTAACTCTGCTTCTGCAGAACTTATATGTAGGTAAGTTGGTAGTTCATTACACAGAATATTGCAGCATTGAGGGTAAAAAAAAACAACCCCAAACAACACAAACATCAGGATTAGTTAAGTTTTGCTTTGGTTTTACACAAACGCTGGAGAAAAAGTTAAGACAGACATTTTCACATTTGGAAAGCTGAAGCCATACATCTTAGTCCATGTTACAGCCCCATATTAAAACCATAGACTACAGCTGCTGCTGCAAACACTTGAAGCCCTAAAAAAATCAGGTCACTTATTCACATTTTCATGTTCTAAGACCCCTTTTAAAGTGGTTTACCAAACTCACATGACACTTGAGAATTTGTTCTTTAGAACTGTTGGTTTCAGCCAAGATTTGATTTGACTTCAGAATCTGCTCACATACCTAAGACTACAGAACTATTCAAAATTTGTGCATGCCATGGCCAGTCCACTCATGAACCTGAAATTATTACATCCTAGCATAAAACATTTCTTTTAATTTGTAAGCCTTATCTGAGATAATATGGTGACTGATGCTTAAGTAAAGAAGTTCTTCCAAATTTCATTTGAGGTTAAATATCTGATTTTCAACATATGCAAAAGGGGAAAAAAATGTTCTGGCTGGAATATGAAGCTGACATTTCTGAAATGCCAGCGAACTGGTTTCTAATTTTTGCTGGAGGAAAGACTGCCAATATGTCTTTGCTTCTTTCAGCATTCCTAAATTTTCCCTGTCATCATTTTGAAATAGTGAGAGTCATCCCTCACAGTACAGCAAGCCCCAAGCCTCTCTGATACCAAAACTGACAGCTACATAGCAGAAGCTGTGAAAATTGTTTTTCCTCGTCAGGTTAAAAGTAGAGCACAGACATCTCAAAATAGGGCAAAAAATCAAGAGATATTGAAAAGAATTTTGAGAGTCTTGAAAAACACCTGAACCAAACCTTTGAGAACAGCCAACAAATATGCTAGTTCAGATACACTGAACGTGTTAAGTGACTGAAAATTGAACCTAACCTAGAAATCCTCTGAAAATGAATAGCTACTGTGCTTCATATTCACAGACAGCAGCAGCAAAAAGGCCACACATTTACCTACAAACCACAACAAGACAGATGCTGTACCAAAGGCAACGGAAGCCCTCAGTGGAGCTCAGAGACTTGATGTGATCTATCTTTTCAGTTTACCCAGCTGACAAGTAATAAGGGCAAACTGTTCATCTCCTGCAGAAATTAAGTGAAATTGCAGTGTACAAAAGCACTTGAGTTGGATTAAGAGTAACTGAAAGAAGCCGGCTGATTAAGAGTGAGCTGCATTAGGCACTGAGGTGTTTAAACAAAGATTAAGAAAGAGTACATGTGTTTCAGCTGGAAGAACTGAAATAATTAAACATCACTAGTCTCATTGCATGGTGCAGCACAAAGAGCAGTGCTGGAACATCAGGCCACAAGTGGAGACTGTACCAGGACCATCGGGCACAGAATATGGGAGTTACTTTCTGGGCAACACAATACAGCTTAAGTTTTACCTTAAAAAACAGATAAACAGATATTGTGTCCAGGTCAAAGAAAATAATCTTCAGGGCACTTTCTTGGGCATTTTTCCATACATATTGGATGAAGTTAGAAACACAGGGTCTCAACAGGTTCCCCTGGGTTATGATATCCCATTCCCTGCTATAGCACATAAGCACATCAGGTACCTAACACTGCACTTCCACTCTCCCACATCCCCCCCAGCAGCACCCAGGGCCTAGAGTGGTGGGAGGGAGGTGAAAGAGCAGCAGTGAGAGACGTGAAGGCAGAACTGGCAGAGTGGAAGGACAATCACAGTGATACCAGAGGAAAAACCTTACCACTGAAGGGCTGCAGTAAAAGGAGAGCGAGCAAAGGGAAAGGACAACCAGCCACGAACTTAATTAAAATACACAAGAATCTCCAGGTTATCAAAAACTGCAGGTGAAGGAACAATGCTGTGGAGGTTCCCCCTGTAGCTCCTTTTGAGGCTGTCACTTGGGCAAGCCTGACACCTCTGTCAGTATCAGAGACGTGGAAAATATAAAGGGGTTGGAAAACAGCAGTTTATTTTTTTTCAAAAAGCTCAAAATTTACAGTATTTCCATTAATTTGTCCCACAAAAATTTCTCCTTTGGTTTCACCTTCAATATGGAAGATGAGGAAAAGCTGAATTTGGAAAAGAAGGAAGATTTTTTTTAAAAAAGAAATATCAGAGCCAGGTAAGGAGCTTAACTTATGAAAATAACAACAGGAAGGGGTCTTTACTATGACCCAAAGCACATCCCCAAAAAAACTCTTCCATAGGCACAGTGAAGCAACAGTATGTTTTCCAGAATGGCAGCAAAGCTGCTGCCCCGTATGTTCTAATAGTGTAATTACTCTGTTAACCAAAAATCCCTGTGGCAACTCTTTGCTACTTAAGTTCTCTTCCTGGGGAAAAAAAAAAAAAGCTTTAGAAATAAAGACCTTTTCCTTTTGTCTACATGGTAGTTTAGTTGAACTGATGAGTTTGGTATTGCGATTCCTACATTTATTAATGCAGCCTACATTCAGAACCAAGACCTGCTCTGGAAGCCATGGTTCCTGTACATCTAGGAGCTGTGTTTACCACAAGGAAGGTGGAAATAAGAAGAAACTTGAGCCTGTGTTCATTAAAACACCTAATGAGAAAATTGCTGCCTAGAGCAGTTAATGGTAACTTGCTATTGCTGACGAAGACAGCAGAGCTCCTTGGTAAATACAGTAAATACTATTTCAGCTACTCTGGCCCTGAATAAAAGAGCAAGCATATTGTTTATTCCCAAAGAAAAGTGATGGGATTTGTATGGCCTGCAAGTGCCTGAACATTGTACTTACCCCACTGATGTGCAAAGCTGTACAGAACAGGATCCTCTTCTCACTGAGGTCAGGAATGCTTTTAGCTCAACTGGGAGCAAATTAAAATCTGGCACCACTAAGCTGGTAGAACAGTCAAGAGGACCTGTCATGTCCAGAGCTTTAGGAATAAAGATAAATCAACCTGGCTTGAAAAAGCTTGAGTGAATCACTACATTGTGCAATAGCACAGAAAGGAGATGTGTGCCACCACAGCTGAAAAGCACAGCTATCAAATTCACACTTACAGCCTGGCACCATTTTTATTGCTCTCAATTGCTTGAGCCAACCTAACCTCAGGGACAACAGGAAAGTCATGCAGATTTCAATCAGGGTTATTTTTGGAACTGCCAAACCCAGAAGGGAATATCCTCTCCCCCACATTTTTAATCAGCTTAGAAACAAAACACAGGAGTATTTTCTTAATGTCTCATATCACCGAACAGTAATATTTTCATCCCAAAACAAATGATGCTATATTCACAAGGGCGATGGAAAGAAAATACTGCTAAGCTGCTCCTTAGTCTATCAGTAGAGCCTGTAGCATCACATTTGGGACTCCACCACACCAGTGCCCCAGGGCAGACACACAGCACACATTCAACACTACGCCAGCATCCACTCTTGAACAAACCACTCAATACTGCATGATACTTCTTTGTAATTTATGGAACGTGAATTTCAACATCTGTGAATGCTGTTATTGCCATGCAAACCACTACAGGCAGTAAAACTGGAACCACCGAGCCCTAACCGGAACTGTAATCTGCTATTCTTTTTGTACAGAAACTTTTCTAGCAAAATCTGTTATAATCAGTATGGTACAAACTGGCAAGTGAGAGCAAAGCAAGCTCTGAGGAACATGCATATGGACCTGCTCTAACACAAAGACTCTATTTTACCATGCTGTGTTTAACACATTGCATTTCACCTGTTACATTAAGGAAGGGCAAGGCGCTTTCTCATACTCGTAGCAGTGGAGTTCAATTATGCATTCAGAGCTAATTAAGAGATGCCGTGTTTAAAGCCTGTCATTATACCTCTCAAATAAGGGGAATGCAAAAATGTAGCTCCCCACCAGGTAAGAGAAACATGAGGGGTGTGTGTGAAAGACAAACTTCCCCTTAAGGACTGTAATGCCCGAGACACCAGCTGTCTATGTGCACCATCTGGACAGAACTCAGGTGTATGGCAGGGACAACAAAATTCTGATTGTTTTGGTCTCCCAGCTAAGGGTGAGGTATTTTGGAAGATGCGGGTGCCTGATCTCTCCATGCTCCAAGTGCTCTCTTCAAGGAGGCATGACTGATGAACCATCTTGCAAGGTAGCATGCCAGGCAATTAGTTTTTCTCCTCTGGTTTTCCTTATTACGCATATTTTCTGTAGTCTGGAGGAACTGCAAAGCTTTGAAAGCTATGGAAATCATGCAGCCCCAAACTTTCAGGGAGACTTACTCTGGCACTTATCAGGAACAATCATCAGTGACCGATTTGGTTCCCAGCCACTCTCCTGCTCCCCAGGGGCAGCAGGAGCATCCCCACACAGCCTCTGGAGGCAGCCTGCCAGCAGCCACCACTCGTCTTCCACAAAAGGCTGGCAGGGCTGCAGAGAGCTCTGCTGGGAGGAGCCAGCAAGGAGGAAGTGCTCTCTCCGAGAATAAATACAGCTGTTTCCACATACAGATGCGTGCCTCTAAATCCACTGCTTCGTTTCAGGCAGGAGTGCAAAATCTGACTGGTCTTGCACATGTGGCCACTGTGGGTAACCAAGGCCAGAAATTTTAAGAAAAGAATGGTTCTTTTTTGACCTGGAAAGGTTTGTCAAGAAGTGATGGCAAAAATCAGGCTTCATCTGTACAGAAGAGTCATGACTGGCAAAGCCTAATCATAGAATATCCTGAGCTGGAAGAGATCCACAAGGATCATCGAAATCCAGCTCCTAAATGAAAATAAAGAAACTCAGGAAAGCCCCCAGGAGCAAGCAGGGATGTGAAGCACAGGACTACCCTGTCATCAGCATTAGGGAATTCCTATCCTGCAGGAAAATAAAATTCTGGCAGATAATGCTGTCGTGGCTCCTGCTGATGGTTGCTCCTGTCAGGCTCCTTGCTGCTCCATCCTAAACCTCCCAGCAAGCTCACAGCCAGTGCTGCTCCTCCCCTTCCAGAAGCAAGGGAAAGCTGGTCCTGTGGCACAGTGCACACCCTCCCAACAGCCCAGCCTGGAGGTTTGTCCATCAGCAATGAAGCCACTGCAACTCCCCTTATTTACATTAGGAATGACATCGGGCTAAAAATTGAAGCAAGCTTCAGGATAACAACAAATAAATGGTGTCCTTCAGAGGGACGAAGTTGAACTTCAAAATTCATTTCATCCAAGATAATAACAGTAATTTATAACAGTCCAAAAGGATGCTGTATCTCCAAATCCAGCCCCTTTAAAATTATTTTAGAAAACCTGAAAATGTCTGTTTCTTTGTCACAGTGGATATGTAACTTACCTGATTAAAAAGCTGAGCCACCAGCAGGACACCAGAACTGCTTGCTCCGTCCTGGTTTGGGCGGTGGGTCCAAACAGCCACAGCCACTGTGATTATGGATGGCCCACAGGGTAACAGGCACCGCGCAGAGGTAAAACTGCCAAGCAGCAAGAGTAGCCAAGTTCCATTCATCACTGACAAAGTGTCCTGATGCTAAATCCTTCACATTCATCTTTTCCTGAGCCTTTCACTTTGCAGTGTATTACAAATAGAGCTTGGCTGGAGAACCTCAGTAAACCCCCACACAAAGCCACATTTTTCAAACTGTCATCCCAAGCTGTCCTGTCGCTCTCCTGATCACCCACAAACATTACTCCATATTTACATTATGTACATTAAGAACATTTTCAGTTATTCTACCAGCCCAACAAATGAGCGTTCACAGTAATTTGGACACTGGCACTGTCTGCCTGAAGCAGGCAGATGCTGCTGTGCTCAGTAGAAGAGGAAGCTATTTTTATTTTAGCATGAGAGCAGTAAAAGCTTCTCAGAACAAGCAGACACGTGAAATTGTTGTGGTTTTTTTTTTTTTTTTTTTTTTTTTTTTTTTTTTTGCTGCTCCCTGCCCCTTGCTCTTTGGGAGAACAGCATTGCTCCTGTTCACAGCAGGGAGCCCTCATGGGGAGATGCAGTGCCAAAGGACAGCTGCCTTTTGATGGTCCACACACATTTATAAGAAAAATACATATTCCTTATTGCATGTGGAAAGCCAGCCAGACCGTACACATTGTACACTTCAATATTTTGGAAAGCAGCATTTTTAAAGGATGTCAGGATCCTTTACTTCTATTAAAATGTTAGCTATCCTATGGATCAGCTGCAATTATCTTATGACTCACCTTCTAGTGGTGGTGTAAATTTTGAACCATTACATATTTTAACTAAGTAAGAAGATAAGAAACTTTTCATTTTCTACAGAGCACTATCATTATGACAAAAGCTTAATAGGTTTTTTATCTTCCTTTCCTCTCCATCACATCATTTGTACCACCCATTTCCTTAGATCTTACACTAGATCATTAGGAGATACACACCAGCAAGCACCTAATTCCCTTTGTTCTTTTATCCATGCCTCTCAGTACTCTTCAGCCTTTCCCACATCCATTGGCCTACAGTTACACAGCCTGGCTCTCCCAGGATTTCACAGAAGGGACCACAGCTTAACATACAAAATCCCCTGTGGGTCCTTTTCAATGTCAAATAATGAATGCTCAGACCCTTCTCCTCAGCTGCTTGAGGTTTTCATGTCTGCAAAATGCGCAGCAATTGCTTATATCCAAAACAACTGCCCAGGAAAACATGTCATAGTTTTATGCTGCTACCAGTGAAAGTGGTGCTGGAAAGACCCATGGATGAGATACAAACACCTTGAAGCCCAGATCCCTGGGGCAGATACAAGATGCATTCACCAGCTACTCCTTAAAGGTTGTGAAGACAAGCGATCTATACAATGAAAGCCTCTGAAACTACAGCACTGCTGTATCAGCTGAGGGCTCTTCAAAAGCTACTCAGGGTCCCCGTCACCATGTCATTCCTCAGCTTCACACACAAGCTTTTCTGAATTACTGTTATTGAATTAACTGGCAGAGCCCAACAACGGCCAAAGACGGCAGATATCCGAGTTGTCAGTGAAGGTGGAACTGCAGCCCAGGTAGATCTCTGTTCATTGGAAGTGCTTGCACCATTCATGATCAATATGCATGGCAAAGTTGGTCCCCAAGGTCCCTGACCTGAAGGAAAAGCTTCCTGTTGATATTAGATTAGGCCAGATTCCTCCTCAGGGTAACTCTGAACTGCAAAGTGGGACTGAACTAGAGATTGCCTTACTGTTATCATCCAATTATCTTCGTTTTTAGCTACACTTCTCCTTATCCTCTTCCCAAAACTTCATCTCCTTAGCATAGAAGAAGGCTGTGAGAGCTGAGGGAACATGAAGTACCTTATGACACATCTGTCTGTACATCTTCACGGTGAGAAAGTCTTAAATGCTGGCAGTAACATCAAAAAAATTACCAGGGCAGTTCAAAAGAAAAGCCATATTCCTGTACCAGTGTTCAGAGGCTGATAGGATGCTGAAAGGTCTCACAGTTTTCTTGCCATTCAAATGGAAGCCTCAGCTGTGCAAGTTCAAAATCAGCAGACTACAGCAACTACAGATAAGAGTCAATGTACCTTGGTTTCCAAGTAAGGGCTATTTAAATTTTAACTCAATAAACTACTTGTGCACTCAACATTTCGAGATTCAGTGGGCTGCTTGCTCTCCTAAAGCCAGTGCTTCCCCAGAAAAAGCCTCTAACTTACAGAGTAATGGGGGAGAAAATCTGTTTGCTCAGCTCCATAGAGGCAAAAAACTTCCTGGTTTTGCCAGGAGAAGACTCTCCAGGAGAAGACACTAAAATAAGTAACAAAATTTAAAAAAAAAAAAAAAAAAAACAAAAAAAAAAAAAACACCAAAAAAACCCCACCATCCCTTTTGAGGACTTCTTATGCCCTGGGGCAGAAGTTAACACTGTGCAGAACAACCCACTGCAAGGCATGTGTAAGCCCCCAGGGACTTAGGTGGTTCTGGTTCAAAGTGGTTTCGGTACTCTGCCCAGAATCAGCAAAGCAAAAGAATCTCTTAAAATAATCACTACATCCTTATAAAAGTCTTTTTCTAGGCTAAAATACAACCTAAGGCCTTTTAATTGCTCTCTGAACAAACACCACAGGGCAAAGTCCAATGGTCCTCTGCTAAAACTCCAACTTGCAGACCACAGGCACGTTCCATCAGTGACCACTGAACCATTCTGTTGGGCTCTGAAGAGACACTGCATATACTAAATGCCTGTGCATTCATGGTGCAAAGTATTTCTCCAGGCTGGAACTTCAATGCACGTAGTAACAAGCCGTAGAAACACGTCAGCAGAATTTGAGCGGACGTTGCCAAGCATCAAAATAGGATAGCATTTAAACATTTGCAAATTTTGCTTATGATACAGCAGCACAAGGCAAACATACCACCATTAGCATTTCAAAAATAGTTTCTGTATGAAAGGAAGCTTTAAAAATAACTCTGCTTTCTCCTGGCATCCCTATGCTAATAGATTCTTCTTTTAATTAAAAAAGTCTCTTGCATGCAGGCACCAGGCGTCATCATCTACTCAGGCAATTCCAGATCCTCTAGCAAAACAAATGAGAATGTGGTCCACCTCTCACTTTCCCCCAACAAACCTGTGAGGTTTTGTGCATAGGTTGGTGTCTCATCCTGCTCCAAATGTCCACATTCCACTCACAGGTGACAGCAAACTTGTGGTGATCCCTCCAAGAGAGCTCTTTCAAGTAAGCTACATCTCATCACTGATAAACATGATTAACTTCTCCTACAGATAAATCAACTGAGTCAGAGACAAATGGATTTATCTAAAGCCACCAGATTAACGCTTGCACTATCATTAATATCACAGCAGACAGTAAAGTATTAAAGCAACAGGAATCAACACAAAACAAGGTTAAAAAACTGAAAAGGTGAGATTCCTTCTGAAAGAAAAAGTATGTAAGAAAGAAAAATACCATACTGCATAACTTCAGGGGTGGTAAACTCCAGTTACACAGGCCCTCCTTATCCATAAGATGCTTTGCTGGGCAGTGTCAACATTTTTCCAGATCATTTTATGCACATGTTGCAAAACACACTGAGATGTTTAATCCACCTTTTAGTACATTGTTTTTCCACTTTGCTCTCATCACCTTCTCAAGTACCCAATCCAAGTCTGAGGTTTGCAAACACTGGTAACTAATCCAAGAATTATCTACCTGGAAATCTCATTAGCTAAGGTACAGAAAGCATTGCTAAAATAAAGATGATTCATTTTGTTTCTATTAGCTGAAAGGACACGACAAACAGCTGAGCAGATCTAAAATTACACACTTAACATGAAACAACACTAAATCTGAGTACAGTACTGAAACAAACACCACAAACAAGCAAGAATTCTGCAAGTAAGGTTCTCTGGAAAGCAAGTTACTAACCTAATTTTTAATCTGTTTCATCCAGTATAGCTTCGGTGGTAAATATACTCTGTCACTGTTTTCATCAGGAATTTCATAGACTTCATCACTCCTTTTCCCTAATACTTATTTGCTATAGTTCAAAAGATCCCATCTTACTAAACGGCCTTTTACTTTCCAGCTCAAAACAAGCAGACAGACAAAAGCACTGGTAGTAGTCACAGGTAGTGAAGAGACTGCAAAATTTCAAAGTATTTTGGAGCTGGTCATTTTACAGGATTTCTATGTAAGGAAGGTCATCCATCAGACTGACATCAGATGGGGGAAGGAAGTATTTTTCTCTCACTACCTGAAGAAAGTAAGTTGACCAGCAGGAAAGGAAGGTGACTCTACTGCAAAACCAGAATTAAGATGTGCCCCGGTGACAAGGCACAGCCCTTCCATGCTACCATTCACCAATTAGCACTACAAAACATTATGCCTAGTTTTAGCTTTAAGGCTTCTCATAACAATGCATTTATGCACGTTTAAACATTTTAAGAAGTGGGTCTAAATTAACATAAACTGATTAAATTCCTTAACTTCAAAAGTGATGGGCAAGTTTGGGCCTTTTATTTCAAGATACCCTCCCTGCCACACCCTGGAGGGGGGCCTGATTTTCATGAAGTACCACTCACCCTCTCTCCAGGAGATCCCTTCCTGCCGTGACTCAGAAGAGCCAGCCAGAACTGCAGGTCATGCTGGAGAGCACCGGGTGCGCTATGCCAAACACCACAGTCATCCAACACTCATCTTCAAATCCTGGCCTACTCGTTTCCTTCTCAAGCGTCTGTTTCTGAGCACGGAGGCTGAATCTCTGCACCGTACGACACATACACCTTGTGCTCTAGAGTGTGGCATTTAGAGAGGTCTCCACTTTTTGCTGGAGCACTGACACTAAATCCTCAGTGTTCACAAGAGGACATTCCCTTTCCAGGCTGCAGCCTTTCATAGCCAACACCTTGTAGAAAAACCATGCCCTGACACATCGCATCTCCAGCTGTCACAACTCCAGCCCAAAGAGCACTCACCCTGCCAAGAGTGTAGGCTGCTAAAGGAATTGGCTGTATAGATTGAAAACCCTAAAGTTTTAGGCTAAATCAGCTGACTAAGAAAAAGAAAAAACCACCAGAAAACCACACAAACAAAACAACAAAGAAAAACAAACAAACAAAAAACCCACACAAAGAAAAAAAAACCCGTAAACCCAAAAAAAGTCCCAAGAAAGAAACAAAACAAGCAGAAAGACACAAGCCTTAGTCAAATCATGTGGGCAGACTGTAGAGACACAGAGAGATAAGGAAAACTTATATTTTGTGTACAGCAGAGAAGTAGGTCTGGGTAGTGGCACCATAAACAGTGCTGGCTGAAGATACAGAGCATAGTTCAAAACAAGTAGAGTAGATTCTACCAGCTCAGGTAATGAAGAAAGCTATGCCAGGAACAAGACAACTTTATTTTTTTCTTAGAAAGTACAGCTCCACTCCAGCTAAACTTTTTCTTTTCTTTGGACAGTTTTGCCAGTCAAAAAATCAAAACTAAAACTAAAATAATCACATGCCACCAACAGCTGCAATACAGCAAATCAATACAGATTGGGTTTGTACCTCTATATCTTACATAACCAGCCCCATGTAGTCAAAATCACGTAAGAAATACATCAGCACATACTGCTAGTTTTCTATTTCACTCCTAACCTAGGAGCAAGTCGATTAATTTCAGAGGCCTGCTGTGCTCTTAACTTCAAAGCTTCTCTAGGCTCTCCTCAGGCTCTGAACAGCTGGTGGTGCCTGACAGAAGTGGTCACATTGTAGAGGCAGAAGGTACAATTCCATGTGTGGCTTAAATCATGTCCAAACCCAAACTCCTCCCACAGAGTGCATTCTAAGCCCCAAACCAAACATTTACACACACTCACTCTCTTGTGTCAGCAGTGCAATTTGCAACTACAAGGTAAAACCACAAGGTAAAGCAGGAAACTGATCCAGGTGTGTGCTAAAATATAAGTAATTATGGATGGTGCATACATTCACCTGAGAGTCAGCAACATCCCTGAAGGAGTATCAGGGGACCCTACCCCTCAAAATGCACAGAATTTCTCTAGAAGCTTCAGAAATTGTTCATCTGTATTTAAGTTATCTTCCTACATATTCATACTTACAAAACACCTTGTCAGTATTTATCAACAGATTAGACAGTCCTTCTCTAAAACTGCCAAATAGTTATTGTCATTTTTTAGGAATTAGCACTAAGGAATATAAAAGCAATTCTGCATAGCACTCTTGAGCTGTGGCCCTCATTTCAGCAGAGCCAGTAGAAAAAGTACGGGGAAAGAACTTACACTATTACATAGAATATGTGTACCACTACAATACTTATATCACACTGCTCAACTAGTACATAATAATATAGCAAATATTATTACAAAATGTTATATAGAAATATTACATAATTGGTGCCCTCAACCACACCCCACCACAGGTTAGGGAAGAAGGCAGTGAAGACAGGGAGAATTTACATGGAAAACACCCTCCATAAAGAAAAAGTCTACTCTCTTTCCTCCTCTCTCTCCTGCCCAGGAACCGGCCCTGTTGGTCAGGTCAACCACCACCATCCACCCAGGAAGACACACAGCCAGCTCAAGAGAAGCCTTGGAGGCTGCAGTGCTGAGCCCTGCCAGGCTGGCAGTTTTGGGAAGGACCTGCTGTCTTTAGCCGCAGGTCCCGGGCAGTGTGCCTGGAGCACCGGCCCAAACAGGGGGTGCTCCAGCAATCCTGGCTGGTGCCTTGCACATCAGCGTGCCCTGTTCAGCGAGCACAGCCTCAGCTCTGCTCCGCCACGGCAGCCTCTCCCCTGGATGGGTGACTGACACAACCCACCGCCCCTAGAAGCCCCCAGCCAGACAGAGCACAAGCTGCCTCCCTTCGGCAGCAAGGGGCAAAGGGGCTTCTTGGACCCCCGCCCACCCTCTCTGCACAGCGCTGGATGCGCTGCACCAAGAGACAGCCCAATACAACAGACGAGATTCAACGCAAGGATTACGGCTCTGCTTTCACGTCTGGTCTTTAAAGGTCCCCAGACAACACTGTAGCAGTGCCGAATTGAGCCTCATAAATGTAACTGCTGAACGCTTTTTATGGGCATAATTCCCAGTGTCTGTGAAAACAATGTGTTCTGTCTCAATAGCATCTAAATGAAACAGGCTCTTTAACCACCCAACAAAGGCTTGTTTGATGTGCCACATTCCAGGAAGCACAGCTCAGTATGATTTTATCTGTGCATCGTCAGGCCCCTTGTGCCTTTTGTTGAAAAACTAATACAGCTCCACAACAGGGGAGAAAATATTCCTCTCGGAGTATGCAGCTAGAACAAAAAAAGTGGATATTAAAAAAGGAACCACCATGCCAATTTTCTCTGGGGTCACACTCTGTTTTCTTCCTTCAATGGTCAAATGCTCACCTCCTAGAACGAGGGCCTTTTCTCAGGCTACCTGTAGTGCCCACAACATTTATAGTAGCCTAGCCAGTAATGCAAAAACATAAACGTGTTTTGTTCACATGCATCCTCTTCAACCTCCAGTATCTGTGCATCACTTACTTTGTTTTTAAGTCATTAGTCATGATGATCATCTCACCAAGTCAGTGGGAGGCCTCACAAGAAAGAAGAATGCTTGCAGGATGCTTGCTCCTCAGGGTAAGTTTCATTTTTCATATCCATGTAGGCCTACACAAGCAAATAGGCTATGTCCTCCTCTAACGACAGTGCATATCCAGGAGGGAAAACCCAATACCAAAGAAAAAGAAGTCCTACCCAACCTCTCAAGCACTCAGCAATCTCTGAATGATCACAACACAATGGCTGAAATAGGTGAACCAAGAACCTGCTATGCTTTCTTTGACAGTTGCGAGCATAGGAGACTTAGAGGAGAGCATTAGATGGTGACACTTTTCTAGTACAGCCCCTCTGGACAAATTCTAGATATCTCTGACTAAGAGACTTCCTGGGCCAGCAGTGACATTTTTAATAACTCCCAAACAATTTTTTCATTATGATTTTGCTTTTTTGAAAACAGCTCTGATGTTAACATTCCCATCAAAATATGTTTGACAGTGTAGTTAAGCTTAGATATTTCTTGTATGAAAAGTAGTATACTCTTGGGTCCTGAAACTGCCACCTGACAGTTTCACTTGAGGTATCTTAGCTTTATTACAAGCAAAAATAAGCATTTGTTCCCAATCTACTTTATTCATACTGCTCCAAGTTTGCAGAGTCTGTATCTCCTTTCTGTAGTCTTTTTCTGGGATGAAGGACCTTCACTTTCTAAGTCTGTAGTCATTTAGAAGACAACCCATACCTGCAACCACTCCTGTCACCCCACACTGTGCCCTTCCAGTATCATTTAGACTAGACCAACCTGGCTGAGATGGGCAGCTCTGCTCACTGAGTCACTGCTGCAGTAGATTTTAAAGCACGGTGAGAGCTGACAACTCATTTGACATATCTCAAAGCAACGTTTAGCAAATGCCTTGAGGTCACTACTAATAGCTGAGGGCAATCAGCATCCGCCAGCACCTGCTGGCCACATTCTCTCCCAAAGTTCCAGCTCAATTAATAAAGACACACCCCTGACAGCCCGGCTTGTTCTTTTTAATGATTTCATAGAAGGCTACTGACTAAAGCTTCATTCCTGCAAACAGTGTGCAGACTCAGTGCATTTGTACATCACAGCACTCCAGTGCCCAATGCGGGTGTCACAAAAGAGTGAAATTATCCTTCTTTTAATTTGCTCTCTTTTTTTTTTAATTTTTATGTCTGTACTGAGTCCAAGAATGGAAAATTTAATTTGCCACCGAGACACCCACTGAGCTGCAACTGCATCCATGGCAGCCCAGCAGCACGCAGCGCTTTGCATTGTGAAACACGCTAAAGCCCCACTGCTGTTGCTGGTGGCATCCAGCTGCCAAAGCAGGCAGGCGGGATACAGGACTCTGCCAAACATCTCCCCACTGCCCTGCTGACTGGCACATGGAGCTATTCTGGAGCAGATGCTGACATATCTCCTTCACAAATGTCCCCAGCAAATGAGGACAGTAGATTTACAAAAAAAGAGAAAACATTCAAGACAGTTGTGACCATTTTGTTCCCGAGCAGCAAGCTGAACATCCCTCACATAAGAGAGGGAAAAAATGGGGGAAGGTTGAACTAAAGCTGGCACAAAACGATGCTGCTCTTCCAAGAAGCCGAGTACAACTATCAGGGCCTCAGAAATGGCTATTTAAAAGAGAAAATCTTTTCTAAACACGTTCCTCAGAGTTTGTGGACAAAAAGAAGCCCTTCAGCCCATAGATACAGTCTGTTGAGCTAAATTACAGTATAATAACAATTCTGCACTCCCACATAGCTATTTTATTCACAAAACATGTACCTATTAGTCAGCATGCCTTTGGAGCCATGGTGGGGTTGTGAAGCAATCCTGACCTCATCAGCCACTACTGCACTGCCGACCATTAACTTCTGCCCACTGTGAGACCCCCACTGCCTGTGCTGCTGCAGCCTTTGCAATTCAGTGACTGCTCTGAGAAGGGAGTACAAATGGAACCATCTGTACATTAGAACTGACTTTCATGGTTCTCCATACTTGCATTTCTCTATGGTACAGATGTGATCTCTCTTCCAGCTCAGCGCATCTCTCCCTGCATTTCAGGTTGCACTTCAGGCTTCACTTGCTGGATTGCTTAGAGCAGATTTTTTTATAACAAGCTAGGCTTGGTTATAATAGCTAAAACCGGCTTGGTTAATATCACCATTTAACAAATGCATAATTTCTTACCTTATTTGTGTAAGTGGGGCTCTTAGTTCCTTGCTATATTACCTTACTTTTGGCTGAATGAAGGTGAAAGTGATTTACATCATTCTGTAAGCTGATGTCCACACTGCTTGCTTGCACGTCTATATCCAAACTCTATCAACAAAACCTGCACTGTGAACAATAGCTATGGGAAGACACAAATAGGTCTCATTGTTCATAGATGCATGCTAAATTCATTTCAAAAATCTCAAATTTTAAATCCACTTAGCAGGTTAATTCAATACAATGTGAGGTCTCTGGATTTTGCTTTTAATCAAAAAGACACATATGAATAGTTCAAACGATTTAGAGAAATCCAAGCATATTATATAAAGGCTGGATTTTTATCATGAAAGCACATAACCCTATCAAAAGAAAAGAGCTGACAAATCTACCAGTGGTTAAACCATAGTGAGCAGGAATTATATTTTTAGCCTTTAATACTCTGGAGTATTAAATTAATACAGAGTCCCAAACAAGCTGGCCCCTGTCAGCCTGTAGCTAATATTAAGCCAACCTGACCTGTGCTCAAGGGTTATGCTTTTTAGCCCTTTTTAAACTCCAGAAGGGCCTAAGAGTCCCACGGGCCTTTGGCATCTCACCAGTTTTTACAGATTTGTTAACAATCAGTGTTGTTTCAGAGGCTACTGGAACCAGCTTCCCAAACTCTCCTGGGCGTTACTTCTCAGCACTGAAGGATTTCAAAACACCTAAGCAGACACTGCCTTGTCACCTCTGCTCCCACACAGAATCCTTTTCCATGCACCCCCACAGCACAAGGGGAGACATCCCGCCATCCAGCCCGGCTGGTGCTTACACCAAGCATCTCCCCTTACACACTAATTAGCTCTCTGGAAAGTGCCATTTAGCTCATTCTCTCCGGAGACTGAATGGCCTATAACAAATTCCCACCTCCATCTTGTATTTATTTAAATATACAGCAGACAAAATAGTTTTCAATATGTAATTTTTATAAGCACTACCTTGAGATACAGCCACTTGTGTACTGGCACATTATCTTCTTGTGTGGGCACAGCGCATAAATGAACAGGCAATTATGGCTTCTCACATATGGATTTGGAAGAAGAGAGAGAAACCCAATGCTTGTTAAAGGAAAGGACTGCTTTGAAGTACTTCATGAACACACTTAGCATAATGCAGTTTGCTGACTAGGGCTTCCAGCAATGACAAGAATATAAGCAAATTATAAAGATAATGTTTCTAGAAGTTATTGCAAGACTCATGTTTTCTGTTTTACACAACACCAGTATTTTAACCCAATGACCTGGCAACTAATCTTTCCAAAATGTGACATTTAATTAGCGCTGTTTCCACGCATCACTTCCTCTTGCCACCCCATCAGAAAGCTGCTCCCTGCAAAAGAGAGCTTTAACCTTTGAGTGTGTGTGTTTGCACACACATCCTACAGAATTTGCATGCGTTATCCGGGAGCTTGATAAAGGACACTGAGCCACTGCACTTCAAGGATCCCTCCCATAGCTGCGGTCTCTTTTTGCTGGCTTGCCAGGTGCTTGGCTAGGGTGCCACGGAACAGAGCAGACGCAGCGTGGGCAGGGGACTGATCTGCCCTGTGTGACAGGGGACCTTGCCCTACCAAGTGGGAGCTGTCTGGTCAACTATTTTGAGCTGATTGTGCCTCCTCCCCTGGGTATGGCTGTACTAGCTACTGCAATATATGCTCACAGATGTTGCTGCCTGATGCCTTTAATGGTCATCTGTGGTCTAAAAAAATTTTTAAGGCAGCTAGAAGGGCCAACAGACATTTGCTAGTTCTACAGAGGAACAGGAATAAATAGTAAATAATGTATCATATTCCAGACCCATCTTTTGCATTATGCAAATATCAAGACTCCTTTCTGGCTCCAGAGAACTTTCAGTCTCTCTTCCATGCTCCAAAATAGCAAGGAATCTACAATAAATTGAAGAGTTGCAGCACAAACTTAAGGATATTTGTATCTGTCATTTCCAAGATGGCAAGCAGCCTGCTCCTACTGTTATCATTACCTAAATCTGTGCCTTCTACTACTTCTCACTTTCCATCCTCTCCATTATTTTCCTTCCCCTGACTTGGAGAGGCACACTCAAACTCCCTGATGTGCTAAAGTAAAGCTGAAAAACAGTCGCTATTAATTAAGCAAAATTCTGCCTGTTTTATTTATTTAGGGAGCTTCTGTAAACTCACTGGTTGTATTTCCACAAGTGCTCCTCATCTTGACTAGCCAGATGCTATAGAAAAAACCCTCATTAAAAACTGGTATTTCATGAAAAACACACACTTTAGGAGCTATTCTGCACCTCAAGACCTTTCCTCTGTTTCTGTTCTCTTCTTTATTATGAAGGACATTTCTGTAGAACAGGATCATGGCTTCTTAGTGAACTGCTATTAAAAGCTATCTCCCAAGAGAGCCAAATCTCACTTGCCTTGGCCACACAAATAGTTTTATTAACTTCAATAGAACTATATGTGCAAAGCAGATGGGACTGACCTCTGCCCAGAACTATGTGCCATGTCCCTGAGGGTTGCTCCTGCTACTTCAGTGATCTCACACCCCAAAGTTTTAAAGTACTTGTAGTTTAAACAGAAAGATGTTAAAGAAAACAATTTCCTGTTATCATATGCAGCTCTAAAGAAGAGAGTCAGAAGACAATAAAGTGTAAGACCTTTTTCTTACCAAAATGTTTCTATCATATTTCAATGCCTGTTTCACACAGATAAATTTCTCCCAATACTGTTTTTCTCCCCAGTGCTTAAAATAGGAAAATGCTACAGACTCAACCCTCTTGTGTGGAGTTTCTGATACCAGTTTGGGGATTAGTGAATTAGTCATCACTGTACTGTGCTGGGATATGGAGTGGAAAGTTACTGCAAAAGGGGAACTGGAAGGTGAGCCCAATCACACCAGCTGGCAAATCTGCAGTGTCCTGAAGGCTATTAAAAAACCCAGGTTTTACACCAAACCCTCCTGCCATTTTGCCTTGCACAGATACATGACTTCATACATAGAAGAAAGACCTGGCAATTTTTGAAATGTCTCAGTTTAAAGAGACACATATACAACATCTTCCTACAGGCAGCTCAGGCTGCTGCTGCAATGGCTATGCTTGGGTGACATTGTTATTGCTTCCTTTGCATTTGTACAACTGGTAGGGGATAAATACCATGCTTAGGAACAAAGAGACTGACCACACAGTATGCAGGGCTGACCTCCTCCATTCAGCCATAAACCACAGCAGTCCTACATTGACATCTCAGGTGTAATGACAAATCCTGTCAGAGCTGGACTCCTTTCTATGCATATTTTAAGTCCAAGCCTGCTTTTTTGTTTAAGGAACTATTGCAAAACAACCCACTACTGTATATATGGGTACATACAACATATATATTTCACCTCTAAAAGTGCTTTTCTTGCATGGCTGATTCATCCAGAAATTATCCAAGGATTCAAATGCGCTCCAGTCACGAAGAGAGCCGGCTAGTTCCTCACAAAGTGACAGCAAATCCACTAAATAGCACAGTCTCATGTTCAGCCTTGCAGCGAAGGAGTGAATCTGTTGCTAATCCTTTTAAGACTATCCATCACACATTGACTAGTAAGGACCAGTGTTGTTACAATGAAAAATGTTGTAAACTATGAAGTATTAGCTGCTTTTCTTCTGATAATAATAGCTGTTTACATACATGACCCACAAAATAGACCCTATCTAGATTTTTAAACCATTTAGAGTTTTCTTTTAAGTACAGAAGTTAACACTTACTTTAGAGTCTTTTTTTTCTCCTGGTAGTTAAAGCATTTTCAATTTAATTTCCTTAACTGATGAACTGTGTCAGAAAGAGCTATTTAGGACACATGCTTTTCATTAGGACCTTAATTTGGTTGAGTTCCTCCTGGGGACTGTTGCACTGACACTACTTAAAAGATGCTGCAACAGCAGCAGCTTCTTTTCCCTGCACCCATACATCTTCAGCAATCCACCCATAATAACCCCTGGAGGAACAGGGAAAGCCCTTTCATTCCTAGGAAGAGATGCCTTACGTGTAAAATCACCCCAAGAAGTGGGCTGGGCTCTAGCGGCGCTGCCAAGTGTCACATACCTCCACCTGCCGGGCTCAGCGGGGCTGTACCGAATGCCTGGACAAGGGGCACAGCGGTGGCACCCGGCTCTCCGCAGGCAGGCGGCCCCTGTGCACGCCCTGCCCACGCTGCCTCCAGCCCGAAGGCAGAGCAAGCGACCCAGGCACCTAATGAGGGGAGTTGCAGGAGTTCCAATTATCTCTGGAGTCAGTTGACTGCATCTCTCCCAGCTCCTTTTATGGCATTCTACTGTCCAGCTGGTACCAAAAACAGAAAATGAAATGGAGATATCTGGAACACAAGATACGATGCTGCTAGTGGGAAATTACCAACTCACTGACTGGAATTGCCTATACATCTTTAAGGGGATTACTAATAGTTCTACTGAAGTCTAAAAACTGACTAGACATTTGGCTCAGAAAACACATACTTCCTTGGGAAAAAATATTATTTATCACTTTCTCATCCATGTCTTTTTTTTCCATATTAGTAAGACAGGGAGGCAACATAGCTGCCTGACAATTCATTTGCTCTAGTTTATTGATTTCTCATATGAAGCCATGTTCCCCAGACAGTGATGTCATTTATTTCCATAGCAACTGTATAACATCAGAGGACTATACCTAAGCAAGTGGAAGAAAACCTTTAGGGAACAAGACTATATTATGTCCCTGCAAATCTGCCTACACCAGAAAAGGGCTTTTAGAAGATGTCTGAAAGCTGGCCCTGAAAAGTCTTATATTAAAAGAGTGAGCAGTAACAGTATTATTAACCATTCTTCATTGGCAATGGTCAAATCCAATTCAGATATGCAAAGCCTACTACTCTCTGCTCTGCAGAGCACTACTCTGTACGTGCCACATTCAAAGAAGTGGCAGAAAGACACGGCTTTTCAGCAGCCCACTCCAACCACCATAATCCGCTTTCCTCCTGCTCAGAAAGGCAGTGCTCACCAAGTTACCAATGAACTCAGGCTGGTTACCAGCTTTTCAGAAGCAGGACTCACCCTTTGGGATCAATACTTAAAACTCAAGTTATCCAGTGTGTGCCACCCATCCCTATTGATCTATGACTTTTGCAGCACAAACTTGTGCAGCAGCTGGCTACAGCCACACAGCAGGCTCTGAATTTTCTCATTCGGCAGACAAGACAGCATGGAAGCAGTCCAGGGACTGCGCCTTTTGATTATATGAATCACTAATTATACTCATGACCTATCTCAGAAAGTAATTTTACCCAAAGTACCAGGGGTTCCGTTCATCAGAGCCTCCATGGCTCAACAAAGTCCTAGACATGGTATTGGCTCCTCTTCAGCAGTCACAGTATTTGAGCCAAATCTGATCTTTTTCCTACCAAGTTGGCCCATTTCTCCCCAAAAGGCACAGCAGCCTCACTCATAACCACAAGAAAACAACTCTGCTATAGCCCTTTCTTCACCAAGCCACTGCAATGTGCTGGTGTCAGGAGGAGGCACCTGTCCCAAGATCAGTGCAGAAGCGCCAGGCTCTGCCGCTCCCACTCGTGTGAGGAGCGTACAAAGGGAGAAGGGACACAAGGGGGCTCAGAGGTTACCAGAAGGTGACAGCAGCTGCATAATGCAGAGGCTTCTCAGCATCACTGGCTGGGCACAGACTGCTCCCTTCCAGTTTTCCCACAGGCAAACACAGTACTTCCGACACTCATACAAATGACCGGATGTGATCAACTCTTCCTACCATCGGTAAACATCGAGTGAGCAACTCTACTTCCATCACTGTAAAATACTTCTATAATCTATACTGATCACATATTCCAGGCTGATTTCTGCTTTGTACACAAAAGTGAAGCAAGATGCTTCTTGTGGCAAATAAAAAGTAAAAAATAATTGTTGTTACACCTGTTTTTAACCTATGCAAGTCAAGAGATAAACACCAGAAACAACGTTCAGCTAATTAATCTCTCATACAACAAAAACACTCCATGGTTAACAGTTGCCTCTTCAGCAGCTTGCTAAATCCATTACTGTGAGCTCCTGATCCAGTTCATTTTAGCAAAGCATAAACTGAGGCTTTTGCTTTTAAAAACTTGCAACAAGAAGCTGGTCTTCTCTTTTCCTATTAGCAAAGCAGATAAACTGAAAAGAGATGCTTTGGGTAAATTCAATACTTGAATTATTCATTAGCTTGTCTAATTAATCTGCAGTTCAGTAGAGTTAATATTTTCTTTAAAGTAGCCTCAGAACTCAGAGAGATGCAGAGCAACAAATGACAATGCAAACAGATTTTTCTTTTTTCTTATTACCACCACATTAGGCTGTGCATAAAGCTCTCTTTTGACATGCAAATATTTTCCCATTGAGGTAAGACAGAGTGGGTTTAGATTACTGCTGCCAGTAACCAGTATTTTCCATTTTTATGATCTCCGTATCCTTCAGAGACTTCCCTCTGCTTTATAATTCCATCACCCATCCATTGTCAGTTCTCTCCTGCATCTGCAACCTGTTGTCAGCCCTGATTTGATTTACTTTGTCAGTTATGCATCTTCTTGTGCCCTTTGGTCTGTGCTTACACGTAAACTGTATCGACAGCTAGAGAGACTTGACTGACAGCTCTGTGCATTTCCCTTTCAGAGTTTAGCCTATACACGCTGGGTATGGTCTGTGAAGGCACAGAGAGGAGGGGCTGACATCACGGAAGATGCCTCAGTGGCAGGCAGCCTCCCTGAAATACCCTGCATATATTCCCCCACTCTCAGACGGGCCCCAAAGACAACATGAATGTTATTCAGCTGATGCTCCCTGCATGGTTGCATTAGGGAATATATTAAATATATTAAAACAATTAAATAAACTAGTAACTAATCATACCATAAAATGCAGTTCTTCCTGCAGAATGGGTAATTCTCCCAATCAACACATGGATCAATTTAATGAGTTGACTGACAGTTTCCTACATTAACTCCTTCTTTTGTATTGAATTATACCAGACATCCTGCACGCTGAGGTGCTTAGCCTGTGCTGTAGTGCCTTATTGCTGTTGTGCAGCTACTGCAAGAAGGTCCCTCCTTCAATGGAAAAGCTTGCAGGGCTGCATCCCCTTCCTCCGTTTTCCAGGTACCCCAAGAAGGAACTGTTCATCTGGGAGCAGAGACTGAGAATAAGAATATCAAACTAATCTGGAATCTCTTTCTAACCCCCAACTGACACTGGTATGCACCACTATTACATCTACCACATAATACCATCTGCCCAGGTGTTCCAAGGGCAATAATGAATTTTGCAGTCTGATATTTGTTGATATTACCTAGAATAGGAAAGTGGAGCATTTTAAAAGTATTTTCAGTTCTCCATTTAAACTTCACATGTGGAAAACTCTTTTTGTTCATGCAATAAGCTACAACCGTAATGTTTTCCTACTGTATTCACTAAGCAATAGCAAGAGCTCAGCCCAAACAGGAGCAAAAACAAAGCAAGCTGAAGCAAACCCATTTACGTCTAGTTCTGCTCCTTTGCCTTTTGTGAGCACAAGGACCACATATGATGGACAGCTACCAGCCTCTTGAAATCAAATCAGTTTCTTTCAAAGAACATTTGTATTTTGTAAACCAATTAAACCACATGAATAGTAGAAGCATGAATAGGCTTTTGTTTTATTCAAATTAAGATATTTTGGATTTGTGAAGCTGCAAATAGATATGACAAAAAAGGTAACAAGGATACAATAGAAAATTATGGAGCAGGGAGAAATTTAATTACATGCCTCTTTGATTGAAAGTTCAGGCTTCTTTTTATATTGCTTCATATTTATAAATTCACAGATCCTGTTTCTCTGTTTTCCAAATATGTTCAGGAAAATACCTTGGTTGAAATTGTCCTTCCATGGCTTTTCATTTCAGTTGCATGCTGTTTATATCCTTTTAGTTCTATAAAAATTCAAAAGCAGTTCCAAGCTGTGAACTAACATGCTTCCTTTTAATGAAGGCTGGATCAAAATCTGCAGTCCTTCCATAAGGGAAAAATCCTGCAGAATTTAACAGTGCACAATAACCCTTCTAAACAAAAAGTTTAAAGAAAATCTAAGCCAGCCAGGCAGAGCTCTACAACACTGTATTCAACAGCTGAAAGAGCAAGGCTCTCCATCAAATAGGTTTTTAAGCAGGTTTTCAGAAGACTCTTTCACTTCCATAAGCAAAACCCTTTCACTACACTTAAACCAGAAACTCCTACTGACACAAGCAATGTGTTCTGTTTACAGCTCAGTTAGAGCCTGACCCTGTTGAGCTGAGCACCTTCACCCCATCACCTCCTCAGGGTGCAAGCCCAGCCTCCGTCTGCATCACCCACTAATTCCTATGCATTTGAATTTACTGGGATGTTTGTTTTTCGCTGGATTAAAAAAAAAAGTTATACCAAGTTGCCAATTTACAAAAAGATATGCATGACAATAGCCTTCCTCATTTCGGAGATCATATTCAAGATAATGGGAGTGGTCCAGGTACCTGGAGCTCTGTTGTATGAGTCTTGAACAAGGACTTCACTCATCTGGGCCTAATCACATTCCCATGAAAATCAAGAGTTTAGTCAGCTTTACTGGGAACTGTGTGATGTGCATGACACTGATGAGGAAACAAGACACCTACGGAAAAAAAGGACTGATCTGGGTCTTTATCAACTTGTATGAAATGCGTGGGGTCACTGCTGAGCCCTGTGGGGCAAGCGAGAACAAGCATTAGGAACGTGACTCCAAAGAATAACCTGGTGTCACAAAACACAGAAAACTGCCGCTTTCTTTCAGCAAAGAAAAACAGACTTTAGCCTTTGGGAGTATCTGTTTTCATTCTGCCATTCTTTTGAATGCAATCCACTGCTCTTTGTGGTCCCAGCTGTATAAACAAGCTGCCAGATGACCTGAAGGGATCTGCAGCAGTGGTAGCTCTATCCCTCAAGGTAAACACCCAAAATATACAGCTTGTCCTGTGCAAGAGGTAAAAAAATCCTGACTGTTATGGGACACAAGCCAAAGAAGCCAATAGTGCAAGGTGCCAAGTATCTCCAGAAAATTAACTCCCCATGTTGTCAGTCCTAAAAAAGGACACAGCAATACAGACTGCTGCTACTGGAAGGACAGTCACATAACACAATTTTTTCTCCCTCTACATGACAGAAAAAAGTTGTACAAAGAATGACTTCTATCAAATGAATTACATGAGGCTGATCTGACTTAGAATTCTGCAGAGGTTGCAGGTGACCTGTCTGTACAGTGTATTTGAATCCAGCTGGCAGCAAGCACACAGCCCTGGTATGCTACCATGTCATTTGGACAGAGATCTTTTCCAGAGAAAAGCTGCACTTGAAATAAACTAAACTAAAGGAAAAGTGAGAGCACTGGGAAGTTATTCTAGCCTGTTGGCTTGAACAAAACAGTAGCTTTATAAGAGCTCTTGCAGGGCAATAAATGTGCTGCAAATAATACAAATAAACCCTGGAGTATAGTAAAGCACATTTGGAGTGACTTGAAGCTGTGGCACCTGTACAGAAGGAAAGATTCAAATAAGAAAAAAGATGCCATAGAAGAAGTGAGGTGAAGTTGGTGATTTTGGAGAATTTTTATGGATTTTATGGATTGCAGGGCCAGGTTCAGTGGTGCATTTGCTTGTGCACAGATCTTACGCTGGGTTTGAGCTGTGAACTGTACAGAGCTGGGGTCAGGGTTAGGATTAGGACAAGATTGCATTACAGTCGTGTAAATTATATGATTCACTTTCTTCTGGGTTTTCTTTCACCTCTTTAATGGGAAAACAACAGAGCCCATAAGGAAGTCCCAGCTTCTAAACCGTACCAATCTCATTGCTCATTGCACATTACGAACAGGATTTCATCAGTTTTAGAAAACTTGAAAAGATACAAACTTCTATGAAACAGAGGAAAATGCAATATAAATATAAGCTTTACAAACGGTAGATTAAAGGTCCCAGAACTATGAGGAATTAATATTAAACTTCAGCATATTGATGTTTCTGTCAGTTCTGAATTGTTGTTCATACAGGCTGATATGCATGAAGCTCTATATTTCATAAAAACCCTTTGCTATAAATTACTTTTTCATAAACAGTTCTCATTCCTGGCAACTAAGGATACAACAGAAGCTTTCTCATAAAAACAAAGTTATTACTTACCATACTGCTGTATTGGTTTAAAGTGATTAAAAGGTGAGCACATGACATGATTAACTATTTAACTGAGTGTAAAAGAAAGCCTGAGCTTTCTAGTTCCCAGCCTCATTGCTGCTTGCTCTTGTGTTTTACAAGGCTTTTTAGCTATTATTATAAAAATCAAATCACACTATTGTTTTAGCAGTATCCATTAATTTTGCTTTTATGAAAGCTTGAAAAACACCTTGGAGCCTTAATGAATGTGTTTAAGTGCAATACTGTGAACTGCTTTTACATGAGTATTGAAAGTATTAATCATCCTGGGTCTTTTAAACACAGCAGATTTTTTTAGCATTACTGCACAATGATTTGTGCTCTTTTTATGTAGATATGATATTTGTGCACACATGGTGTCTTATTTCCAGCAGGTACCATGTGACCAATGTCTACTTGGAAGGCCCAAGTAGACTTGGATGACTTTAACATCTAAGGTATTCAATATCCATCGTGTTGGAAGGTTTCAGAAACAGAAAAGGTGGACCTTCCCCTACCCTTTTATGTCCTTCCAAAACTCTCCTTCAGTGACAACTAATCTCCTTTTCCAGATTTTTGGAAAAATTCATGCTGAGTTGCTGCAAATTAATTAAGCTCAAAATACTAGAAACATATCGTTTTGGCAAGTGTTTCAGAAATGCCTTACCAATCTGAAGGGCCGGGAGTTCCAGTCTTCTTCCCTCAATCTGGGGAATTCTCTGCTTTATGGTGAACTCAGCTGCAGCACCCACGCTTCCTCAGGGTGCTCAGTCAGTTGTTCTGAAACCCACAGATGACAAGAAACTCTACTTGAGCTAAGCTGTAGGGAAACCTGCCCGTGCACGTGCCTATGCATTCTCATGGCCATTTTCCTACAGGGAGGGACAACATTTGTCTCACTTGAGGTTGCTAGAACAGTTTTCTTTCCCTTCTTTCCCTCACACAAAGTGGTTTTGTAAGGTTCAAGACCCTGGTCTGCTTTACAATGTAAATATGTGAAATGGCCTTTCAGCATTCCAGTCCTACAGCATGATACACAGCACAGTGCAGAATAAGGGGGATTTTGTCTCTACAGAGCCTTTGGCACCTTTTTTATAATGTAACAAAATCTATGCACTGAATCTGAACACTGCTAAGAATGATGGCAGTTTTTCCTCTGGCTCTGAGCCATGCCTTTTGGCACCTTCATTGTGAAGGGATATGTAAGTGCTGGCTGAAAATGCAGAAAGATTATCACAACTTATCTTCACAAAATGTGTGGAGCCTGAGACTTCCTGACTGATTCCAGCTGCAGAGTTGAAAGTTCACATGTTCGTGCAAAGTGCAAATATAGTGCCAAAGGTTTATGTTCAGACACATGGGCTCTTCTGTATATTCAAGTTGGTCTGTACAGCAACAGCAGAGCAGGGAAGGTGGGAGTGTACGCATGTTAGTACAGCAGATTGGATCGTGACTGCAGAGAGGTAAACTGGATTACTTTGCATGTTCCATGAAAAAGCAATATAGTCTATTTCTTGCTTGCAAATCTTCTTTCAGAGGATTTTTGCTTGACATGTTTCCGTTTTTGTCTTACATGAGAGGAAAAAACCAAAGGAGTGTCTGCTCTTGTCACAGCCAAGGCAAAAAAAGATTTTTCTAACAGGATGCTGGATTTCACTGTTGGACAGTCTGTTGGGCAGAATGAACTCCAGCAGGACCCTTTATACTCCTCTGCCACCGCTGAGGCACTGATGGCAAACGAACATCTGCTGTTCATTCAGCAGCTCTTGAAGGTCAGCATGAATTGACAGGGGAAAGTGAGCTGTGGGTAGGTGCTTTCTCAAAGAGGCTGCAGCTTTCTGTGGTGGAAGGTCTGAGGTATTCATCCCTGTGCACACAGTACCCAGTGCCTTTCTGCAGTGCCTGCCCGTTAATTCCAGAGAAGCACTAACACATTTTTGCTCATCATTAGTCTCCAAAACAGTAATTAGCAGTCAGAATTTTTGAAAAGGAAGCTTTGGAAGGCCCTTTTGTTCTATAAAGTATGCAATAGCATTTCTTCTCCTATTAAACCAGTCTAGGATTTGGGGAGCACATTAACACAGTGTGGTGTGAACTGTAAATTGATGCTTCTTTCTAAGCTTTTCTTTGATTGCAAGTCCTCTTCCACAGAGCGGCTCAGCTGTTATATTCACAAGTTTGTCTTGTAAAGCTGGGAGGGTATGGTATCTTCCTGAAGATACTCTGCTCTCTTACTGTGTGTATGTTTTGGGTTTGTTTTTAAGGAGGGTTGTGGATTTTGAAATTTATGGTGCCCGAGTGATGTCTGCTTCTCAGAGGTCAAACGAGCTATTGGCATATCTGACTGTCATATCTGGCTTCTTAAAAGATGAGCGTGTTGAAGGCCACGGAAAGAGCTATCTGTTTAAAAATGGGAATGACTGTAAAATTCCAGAGGTATTGGAATGATATGTCATGCTCAGCTTGGGAAGGTCTTTGTCATAATAATTAAAATTTCCAGCCTTCTGTACAAATTACAAATTTGAGCAGTCTTCTGGGGCTGGTGTAGAAGATCTGACTTTGTCTGTTTGAATTTGACAACCAACAGTGATTAACATTTTCCTAATAAATTTAGCAGGCAAACCGTGAGCATCTGAACCATCTGAAGGACTGAAATTCCCTTACAGCGTTGCAAATACTAGACTTGTGACTGCTTTATAGAATTTCTTCAGCTGGTGTCAGTACTGATGGAAATGGTTAATGTAGGTGTTCTGAATTATATTTTACCTAAATTATGGTCTTTTTAAGATACAACAAGAGATGGCTTAAATGAGGGAAGCAGCTGTGTGTGACTAGAGACTGGAAGGAGCCTGAACAACATAGAAGGTGAAAATATGCAAGTTCTGAATTCTGCTTTGGTGCAGAGAAGTCATGTAATTTAACTATTTTTTCCTAGATTATAAGAGACAAAATGAACTAGACGAGAGAATCAATATTTTGCTGACTACCCAGGTATAAGAATGTTTATTGAGTGGAACTGTCTGAAGTCATTGAGATGGAAACCATATGGAAGTGATGGTAATATTAGGGTTGTCATTACTAATAGGACTGTTGACTTTTTGATCAGCTGCTCCTTTATCTGAAGAGAAGCTTTTAACTGGGAAGAGTGAAGAGAACTGGAATTTATATCCACAGAATGCAGAATACCAACAAGTTCTGGGCTGGCAGCACTGCCTGTTGTACACACAGCCTGTTCGGGGAACGTAAAGCCACTAAATCCTGCAGTTATTGCAGAGATTGTTTTGCAGAGGTAACGTTCAGCTTCCACTCACTAGGCATCCATCATGGCTAGATTTAATAGGGAAGGAAAAAAAACTAAAAAAGCCTTGCTGTCTCCACGTTATGGAAATTAGGTGAGGGGAGGGGTTGTGCTGCTGACAAGAGAGCACTAGCTCTTGCTGCATTAAGTCCTGCAAGCATTCACTTGGGCAAAGATTCCTCCCAAAACAGGATGAAATAATGATCCCATTGGAGTCAGTGGCAGATTCCCCACTGACATGTGAGGAGGCAAGATTTCACCCTGAGGGTACTGGAGAACTACTTGGAAATTTCTACAGGGGAATGTAGGAAGAAGAAAGGAAGGAGGAGTGCTTGCAAATAAGTTGTACTATATGGAAGATGGCAACATCTACCTTTTGTCTGTGCAGAAAGCCTGCAGGTGTAATTGTAATACAGGGCTTTTTCCAAACCCTAACAACACCACCATTTACTAATGCACAAAGCACTAATTGTGGCTGACTTCATAGCAAAGTTTAGCACAACCCTTCCTCTCAATTCAGCCTGTATCCGAAAGCTGAGAACCACAGAATATTTAGCAAGAAACACAAAATCTCACTCGTGTTTTTTCAAAACTTGACCTTAGCAAACTTTAACTCCAGCCTTAAAGTACTCAGATCACCAGAAGTTATGTTGACGATAAAGTGGCACATTCACCCCACAGCACCAGCTCTCATCCCACCTCAGTGGTTCCTTAAAGATATAGAAAGGGGGTCTCTGTTCTTTTCTCACCACCACTGCCTCAGTGCTCACACCTACAACAAACCTAAACACCCTATAGTCCCTCCTGCCAAAACCAACTCTCGTGCCACATGAACTGCTCCTGGAGGGGATTCAGCAAGAAACTGACTGTTGCCTTCTCCAGGGGAGATAAGGTGGCAGCTCTGACACCAGCTCAGAAGGAGCTCATTGAGTGAGGGGTCCTCACAGAGACTTTGATGAATCTGTTAGTATTTCAGACCAAAAGCAGGGAGCAACTACGAGAGCCTGCCGTGTTGACTGTTCAGAAGCTATGGCAATTCTCTGTGCATTTCCACATGCTCCCAGGCCTTAGGCAGGATGATTAACAGTCCTCTCTCACAGCTCTGTGAATGGCAAGATAACAACAGTGACAGATCACTGTGGCTCAGACTCTCCCAGCTGCCACCAGACTCCGGGAAGTTATAAAATGCTGTGATTTCTTTAACCCACGGGGAAGGTGTGTCAGCAAACCTTGCTCTAGTTAAAACCCAAAATTACAGCTTCATGCAGGTAACTCAGCTGAGGAAAAAATCCTTTTACAGTCTAGCAAAGCACTAATCAGGGTGAGAGAGCTAAAAGGTCAATCACCAACTAAGTCATAAATGTTTCATTTAAATTTTAAGAAGTTTAAACCGTTTTTTTAAAAGTCTTTTTTTTATTTTTCTTCTTTTTAACTCTCGAGCCAGGAGGACAGATCTGCCATTTCTGAAAGGACTAAGAGCCTGTCACTTTGTCCCTGGCACTTCCCTTCCTGATTCTAAAAACCTCTGAACTCTACTAAATCTAAGCTCTTAGAGGCATCCTGATAAGCAATAAGGGCAAATCATTCAAGCTATCCTCTAGAAAAAAATCAAGCCTGCTCTTAGATATCTTCCCTGCTTGGAAATCCTGGCAAATTCAATTTGCATGCTTAATTAGCATCTACACCCTCATGTCACTCTATTTACAAGAAGCAGTCCTCATTACACAGCTATGAATCTGTATTTCCTGTGCTTTTGAGTATACATTGTGCATTTTAGTTCTTGAATCTGTTCATTGGCTGGTTTGGGTGTGAGACACACACTTCAGCACTGAAGTGCCAGCCTACCACCTTTGTATTTGCTTTGCTCAGTTATATTTATGATCCAGCTCTTGAAATTCCTTTCCATAAAGCTTTTTTGAAATACCCAAAATCCGTCATAGTTTCACCTGTACAACCGTGAAAAACCTTTTGATCTTAGAAGAAAGAATTACCCTGGAAGCTCACACAAACTTGAAAAGTAACTTATCGAAGGATGGAGGGCAGGGAAGTTGACATCTGAGAGCTATATCAAAATAATAACTTTTTAATGAGCATTTGTACCCGTTGTATACCCTTTCTATTTAGGCATGGATTTAGAGCATCTGCCTATCTGCAGCTGTGCTAAGCCTCCAGTGCTCTTTCTTTCACACAGAGAAAGAAATGCAAGGGAAATGCCACCTTACAGACGGGGAATGGGGCAGACACCCACAAAGGTGCTGGAAGAATTAGATATCTCACAAGTATTGCATCAACCTACTGTGAGAGGCGACTAAGAGTACCATGAACATGTTCTCCTAGGTACATACTAGCTGTCTATTTGTGTCCATAATGGATCAACAGAAGCTGTTTGGGAAATGAATTTAACATAACCTGCAAATAGTCCAGATGCTGCTGGTGAAACAGCACCAGAAAAGCTTTATGGCAAAATCATCTGAGCAAGACTGGCCAAATAAAAAATAATCCTATTCCATTTATATCCTATGCTAAATACCTAGCTAATAAGAGACAGTATCAGTTTAAGTCTGGGAACAGCCGGTTTATGTTCCATCACAATACAGTCCTCAGGCAATAAAAGCTTGGAAAACATTGCACTAAACTGTATTAAAAATATATTCGTCCTCCATCTTCCAATACATAAAGTCACAATATGTGGTTATTTGTGCATTGGAGTGCAAGATGCATGTTGCTACAGTAAGGGTGAGCTCCATCAGAAATGACCAACCTCAAAATTCCTTGATGATCAAGCCCAAGTCATGAAGCTGTTTAATAAAAAGTACCGTATAACAAAGCTTGCACTGAACACTGTGTAGTCACTGAAAGAGGGATTCCCCATGGAGGTGGGAGGTTTTCTGGCATTTCCCTTGCCCAGGAGGAGCACAAGCTCTATTGGGGTTGCTCTGCCCATGTGACACAGAACCAGGGCAATGAATGGGTCAGACTGAAGGCCCATCCAGCCCAGACAGTGGACAGTCAGCAGGACACAGCTTGGTCTGAGTACACACTAAGCCTCTCTCTAGTGTACACCCTCAGTTTTTAGAAATCCAGGAGTTACAGGCTCCCACACAGATTGGGAAAAATGCATTTGTATAGAGACTTAGAGAATTGTATATGCAAGAGTCTGTTACCGATTCTCTTGTTCCTCTAGCAACCAACAAAATATGTTCCTCACAAGTAGCAGCACTTTATAGACACATAAAAGGCATGACCTCTGCCTCCAGCAGTTTTCAGTGGATAGAGGAAAACATGGTAAAAGGCAGGGAAGTGGAACAAGAGACTTGATACAGCACAGTGTCAGAAGGGCGCCGGCTTTCATGGTTCAAGCATCCTGCTGTTCCTAGCTGTTAAAACACTGGCACAAGCCTTCAGGACCGTGCCCTAGTAGCACTAACATGCCAGCATGGCAAGCCTAACTTTCACATGAATGATTCCCTTCTCTAAATCCCTTTTCCTTTGCTTGCAATGCTATTGTTCCCATAAGATCTCATTACATTTTAATAACCATTCACCCATTCATTCTGATTCCAGAAGGGAAATACTAGCTACATAGTGGCTGACAGAATGAGATTTTATTAACAGATCTTAACATTTCACTCATGTTTCCAACTTCACCATGGTTTTTGAAACAAGGAGAAAAGAAAGTCTGGCACTTAGCCATGCTAACAATCTACTTGACTTTTTCCAGGACTACAATCTAATTCTGTGCCTGCTTAGATCAACCAAGAGTTTGAGTCTTCAACTGTCACCTCATCCCTCGGCCAGTTAAGTTTTCCAGCCAGCTGTCCTTTCATGCCTTTTTGTTTCCACGTGTTTGATGCAGAGGAGAAAACCAGTGCAGAGGGTTTAATCACGACGCAGCCTTCTGTGATGTACAGTCACGAATCTCAAATAAGGATACCGATAAGAAGCATATTAACCACCATGTGAGAATTTTAATCATTTCAGTCTTCTGCACCAGGGCTCTGCTTGGCATGTCGCGGTAAAACATAATGGCCCCAGACCACAGCTTTGCAACCCTGCTCATTTCAACTGTTCGCATGAAATGCAAACATACTGCTGCAATTCTGTATTTTTCCTGCTACCACGCTGCATTGTGACCCTGGTTGTGAATAAAAATAAACAGTTATTTACACCTCAAGCTCCTTGACCTGAGCATTTTTTTATCTGTTCATACTGCCTGATTTCTCTTTCTACTATTCTCGCTTTGGAAATGGAACAATAATCTATTTTCAACAACACTGAAGGTAAGTCTGTGTAAAAACAAACAGCCATCTCCATATCACAAAGTAATTATGGCAGTTTACTGTCTCAGGTCCCCAGGCAAGTTACCCATCTGATAATAAGCTAATTACTAGCCAAGGTTTGAGCGTACATTTATACCTTACCTGTGCAAAATGATCATTCTGATTTGAGATGTTCCATTAAAAAACTCCTACCCTTTTAAAATTGAAAAAAGTCATAACTAGGACAAAAGGGTAATTTATGTAGCAAATCATCCCTTCAATATTATTTTTGTTTATTTTTTTTTCTTGGATTTTAAACAGCATCATGCATACATGCAAACAGATCTCACTTCTCCATATGTGAGATGCACACATGTGGAAACACACATAATAAAGAGAATATTCAGTTACAGATAAATATATTTTCCACGTATTATTCACTTTTATTAGTATCTCTTAAAGCTTGAATAGAATGTACTTTGTAAGTAAAAGATAGCATGTCTTTCACAACTATTTTCCATCCTTTAATGGCCTACAAGTTTCATTATTAGGGTGACCACAAAGGCTACCTTCATTCTCCCAGGCACTGAACCCCCATGGTTCTTTCCCAGAACTGAGCTTGTTTGCCTCTTGCACACTCTGCCTTCAGTCCCACCAAACAGGCTGCTTATTCCCCATTTCTAAAAGGGCTGACCAACCTCTTTGCCTTGATACCCAAAGATGCTGATCCATTTGTAAAGCTGTGGGACCAATTCCATTTCATCTGGGAGTCACCAGGCATTTAAAACTTGCCCTTCTGTGTTCAAATGCCTCAACTTCTCAGATATACTATACTGTATATATGTATACCTGCTGGGTTTTTTAATGACTTTTCATTCTCCCTGCTCCAAATCACACCACTATTCTGCAACTGAAAGGCAAAACATCTCCCTACCAGTGTCTCCAGCTTCCTCTGCATACTTGTCTTGAACTAGGAAAATATGAGAGAATACTTTAGTCACCACACAGAAACCAGGTTGCCTACATGCTCATACACGCACAGAACAACTTGACAATAACCAAGCACATCTCTGGAGGTTATCAGTATTTGCAGTTTTAAAGAAATTATTTTCTATCTTCAGGCACCACTAGATCATGCTTTCATGCTTCAGTTCATGAAGATGCCAAGAAAGACAAGGCAAATCAATATAGTTATTGACAGGTGATTTCAATTACTGTAACTCTCACTGCCAAGCAACAGTTTGCAGTTAAACTGCAAATATATCTCACACTGAAAAACTCTCAAGTGCACTACAAAGAAAGGCATGTGTTCAAGAAAGCTGCCCTTGAATAGAAGCATTCCTTTAGCATGAAATAAAAAACCCAACCAAAGAAAACCCACTTTCTCAATTACCTATGCCTAGGAAGTTTCCTTTGACAAGCCCACATTTTTTTTATTCCTGCAAAATTTAAACTCTGCCTGCAAAACATGAGTTAATAATCCTGGGTGGGTAAAAGACAGGCAGTTTTCAAATTATATCAAATGTGGGGATTCTTCCAGAAACTGCTGGTATCTCTGGTACCTCCAAGCACTGCTATCACCTCGCCAATAGAGTAAAATTGGAATGTCTACAATTCAATCCAGCAGGATCCAGCAACACTGCAGGGGGACAAGACAGACAGAAATAAACAAGAACCATTATCAACTTGTGAGAACACAGAGCAGCAGTTGAGAGCAGACACATGAAATACTGCCAAATAAAAAGTAGGAAGAGCAGGAAGAGTAGCATGTTCTCCCCCAAACCCTAAACCCACTCCCACTGAAACCAGCACTGCTGTCAGGAGGGGCAGAAGCAAAGTATCTCTGCTTTGCCTCCAGCTCTGTAGCAGAATATTCCCACCCCCTGCACTCTTCCAGCGCAAGCATTTATGTAACTGTACAATGAGCCAGAAATAACTCAAATACACAATAACTAACTATGGATGGAGTCTCCAAGGTCAATGAGTAAGAGCAGAAGAAAGAGGGATCATTTCCTCCTCTTTTGCAGTAGCTGAAGGAGGAAGTTGAAATGCCTGAAGTGCAATTGCATAGTGTCCACACTCGGCTAACACATGCCATTTCTCCCTATAGCCATAACTCCACAGCATCCTAAGCACTGCCACTAAGGAAAAGTGGGTTATTCATCAGCCCTGACAGTGCCAAAAATATTGACTAGCCCTTCAGATTTAAAGGTTCAGCTCTTCAATGCTTTGCATGCAAACATTCTGCTTTCAGATGAGCTTTCAGTCAAGACTCCTTTGCATTACAATGCATATAAACAGTGTTTGCATTTTAAATGGAGCTGTAAGCTACTGGAGATACCTCCTTCTCTTCCTGAGATAACTGAGCAGTTGCCACCAATGGAAAGAAAAAAGAAATGAAAAATCAAAGTGCAGTAACATATGTTGTTACCAAGGTGAGCTCTTTAACCTCTTTCTGACCAGTCCCTTCCCTCTGACATTTATAGCAGGCAGCCAAATCTTTTAATGGAGGATTAGTGAAAAAACAGCTTTTCAGCAGGTATTGACCCACAGGGTTCTGGCACGTCAACTTTCATCACTGTCTCACAAGACAGACAAGCAGGTTTTATACCCAATCGTACTTCATATTATCTATTTAAACATTTCTCCATGTAAAAACTAATAGGTAGAGGCAATTTATATCTGCTAGTCTCAACAACAGCTTCAAGGTTTCTTCTAAAGTATTATTTCCTTTCAGTCACCATTTGTGTTTCTCCCCCAACTATGTTATACTTTCCAGAAACTCAAGTCCAGTCATCTACAAGCTTCTACTAAAAATCCACTCTAAGACTAAAATCTACTTTACTAAAAAAAAAAATCCAGCTTTAGTGACGTGTGCCCAGTCTTCTGTACACTCATGCCAACTTTAAAAAATAGAAGCTATTTAATACTTAGGTCCACTGGGACTTGTATACAAATAAATCCATCAAAAAGCATCATCCTTATTTTCCTTCTTCCTTATGCTAGGCCATCTGTGCAATCCGTTGCACAGCTAGAGGGGGAAAAAAAGAAAAACCAAACAGAAAGGAGATGCTCTAACATTAAAGGGAAACAGTTATTTGAGAGAAGTGTGCTTTTGCTGGTGGCAGTGTCTTCAGCAGACAGCGCTTTGGAACTGAAGGAGAAAGTAACACTTGTTTCAAGGGTCGTTTGAATTTATCCATATCCTGATGGAAGTCTCCAGCACACAACTTCCAGCTCTAAAATGTTTCCATCACGTTTGGCTCTTAACCACACTAACAGATGTTTAGACCATTGCCTTGTTTAGACGGGTTAGACCATGGCCTTGTACTTTCCCTGCACACAGAGCTTTGTTTTATACAGAGCACAAGATTTCTCTGCACAACTCACCACTGTAAATCAGCTCCACTTTATTCCTCAGAATTGGTGAAACACAGTAAGTTGGAGACCATCTTCTCTCTCAGTTAATACTAAATCCAGTTCTTGAGAGACAGCATAGAACATTAAACTTCATAAGAGTCAGTGAGTCATTTCTGCAAAGGCAGTTTGGGTCCCTGTTCCTTATATCAGTTTTTTTGGATAATTGTATTTTCAAAGGGAAATAGCATCCTTTCAAATCTTAGCAAACGCACTACAGGAGACAGTCTGGTCGCAGCACCTCAGGACAGCACAAGGCAGACTTTGCTTGTAGAAGCACATCCCTCCTTTCAAGGAGTAACATTGGCATTAACCTGTCCCTCACCTTTCCAGGTAGAAAAGTCAGCCAGCCCTCCAGCAACCATTCGCTTCAGCTCCCCAGCCCAGCTGTGAGAGAGGCAGAGGCACAGAAGGAGCCTGAGCCCTGCCTGTTTTCCAGGGAGGAACAGGTTGGAAGAAGAACAAGGCCCATTCTCCCTGACACCTCCAGGCTTGGTGGACAAACACACACTGAAGATGTGGAGCCTCACTGCTGGAGTGAAAACAAATGAACTGCCAAGTGACCAGACCAGAACTTGCTCATCCCTCTCTGCTCATCACATATGGATACATCAAAAATATCGAGGATGCCTTATTGCAACTCTTAGTAGATTAGACTCCACATTCTTAATTAAATGCTTGATACATCTACACTGTGCCTAAATCACTACACCTGGTACTACAAATATATTAAATGTAAGAGTAAGACAAATAAGATGGTCCAGCCATTTAGGCCCCTACTTCCACTTGAAAGCAAAACTGTGACTCTTCATCTAGACAGCAGTCTTGCAGGAATATAAACTGCCACTGCAGAAGCAGTGAGTATTTTTTCCATATAAAACAAAACAGCCTTGTTATATGCATAAAATATTCCAAGTTTCCACGTTGTGTCACATTTGTGAAAGCTTCCACTGAAAACATCTTCATTTTAGTATTTAAAGCCACAGAAAATCTGGAAACTGTTTTATATTATTCAAAAACCAGAAATACATGTATTTCATTAGTTTGTAATTAAAGTGAAATTGTTTTTCACTGCTCGCTGTCATCAAATTAAGTTGCAGGTTTTATTGGCATTAGCCTGTACCTTATCAGTCTGTTTCAGCTGTTCTGGGTGTAATAAACGCAGATTTCAATTTCCACACAGTCCAGTCTAACAGACCGTGGATCTTGCCCAACTAACATAGGGTAATGGACGGACAAACTAAAGTGTGTAAGAGAGGGGACTCTAAGGTGACACGTCTGCTTGTCAGTCTTTATAACCATTCCATTAGGTCACTGCTGTTTCTGTGTTGTCTCTTTCCCACAGGACACTCCTAAAGGGAATATGGGCAGCACCGCGGCCTAAGAAAGGCTACCAGTTCTCCATGTGCTCTGCTGTGAGCCATCCCTAAACAACATCAAATGGGCATGGAGCCCAACAGGGGAGCCACCTGCACAGACCTGCGGGTTGTGCTCGCTGACTCTATTCAACCTTGGTTTGCCACTCTGCTCTGTTGCCTCCCTCCCTGCCTGCCAGCTCAAAAGGACATCTGGAGTTTCATGCCATACGCAGGTTATGACCAATTATTATGGGACCTGCAATCCAGAGGCATTTGATATGACTTGCACATCCTACAGTAAGATCAATGTCTGAAGGATCCCACAAGATGACCTGACTCCAGCCCTTCCACTGATGTGATAAATGAATCCTGCACATGAAGGTCAGAGCAACGAACATTTTTGCCTACAGCAAGGTTCTGGCATCTGGCACCACTGTATTCTTTGTATCTGTTGCAACCGCCTCTATTTTTAAAAGAAAATTGAAAAGAAGTTTTAAATCCTGCTTTTAAAAGTTACATGCAACAGAAATATGCTAGACAGTTCCACATTTAAACTGTAAATTAAAGCCCAAAGCTGTTAGTTTGATAAGACCCATACTTTACATTACAGCATGCCAAGGGTCCAGACCTTCACTCTGCCCTGGGAAGACAGGGCTGGCATTCCCAAGGCCTGGGAGGCTGCCAGAAAATATAAAAGAATATAAATAGTTTAAGTTTTCATCCTTTTAAATAAACCACAGTGAAGGAAGGAAACACCAAACTTTCTCCATACTTTGTTACAGATGGCAATTTTCTCCCATGAACATCTACTCAAACAATAGATTATCTTCTAAAGATGTTCACCCAAAGGCTGCAAACCATCTTTCGCAGTCTGTGCCCCAGACAGCTTTGCAGATCTTCAGTTCAGTGACAGCAGCGGTTTACTGATTCAAAAACCAGGTATCCATTGAGTGTGAACAGCTTATTAGAAAGATGTTCCCTTTTTTCATCATAATTTTTTTTTACTGATTCACCGTATCCTCTGCCTAATTAATCATCTCATTAACTCCGTTTTATTATCCTTAAGTCTTTCAGTAAGTATCCACCAGCCAGACCTCCAAGTACTCCCCATGGACAGCTCTCCCTAGAACATTTGCTGACTACCCCATAATTAATCTCTGGTTGAATGGCTCAGCAGCCATTTTCAGCCTCTACAGAAAAAACAGCCTGCTTTCTATGTTTAGGTTCATTCTTCTCAGTACCACTCATAAGAAATAAACCAAAAAAACCCTAAAACTACAACATCTAAACAACATACAACCTTTTGCACTTTTGATTTCAAACAGCAATTAACTTAAGGCATTCCAACAACAAGTGCTGTCCTCTGTATACTAAGATGGGAAAAGGAACAGTAGAGACTTATGTTTTGGCCCATGTTATTTTTCAAATTGCTTTTCAAAACAAGCCAACCATGTGAATGTCCTTTTAAAACACTTGAGTCATACTGCCACACACTTTTCAGCATGACCTACCATTATAAATGAAAATTGCTGTCAATTGAACATGAATTAGCTCTTCCGTTCCAAAAAGTAGAGATGAAAAATTGTTTGCTCTTAAACTCACATTCCCAAATATCTCTAAATTGAAATGTCGCTGTCCCCACTTCTCATCATTACCCAGTAGTGCAAACCAATTACAAAATCATTTTGAGATCTAAAGGGTTCAGGAACAGTAAATAGTAAATAAAAAAACTTATTTGAATAATTACATGAAGTACATAGATTGTGCAATTATTTCAGCAATTGCAGACTCAACACGGAATGAACATCTGTGGTTTTATATCGCCTGCCAACCCTGAAGGACCTACAGGCTCAGTAAGGCTACTGAACAAGGACTGTCAACCTTGGAATCTGAAAATCCAAATTTAAAACCGCTTCAAAGGAAACCAGACTCAGGTTTGACTTTCAAGAACACAGTTCTTCACCCCAGTTGATGCTACTTTCATTCCCTGGTCTGTGAGAGTATATTGACTGGATCGTCAAGAGCAGCCACATGCCCATGAATGAAATTCTGTAAAACAACTGCCTGCAAATACATCACAGCAAGTCCTTCCAGAAGACCCAGTTTCAAAGATGTGGGCAGCTAACCAGCCATCAGCATCTGTGGGATTAACACCACGTAAAATATTTACGACCATTAACCAGAATTTGCAAACCATCCACAGCATTTTATTTCATGTCCTTTACTACACTGATACTTCATTCATCTGTCTCAACACTTCTTTTTTCTTAACTTTAATAGTGGCGAGAAAGGAAAGGGTTTATGCATATACTCATAAGATGGGTATGAAACATGCAAAAGGGGTCGTGTTTTCTGAGGCAAGAAAACAAGCCCCCATATCCTCATCAGCTGTACAGCTGGATAGGATAGTTCGGTCCTGAGGTAGCCAGAAAGTAAAAATGCAGGGTGAAAATGGTCTCCCTGTATTTTAGTATGAGGTACAAGGGACAAAATACAGCACAGTCATAGCAGCTTTTATCAGGGCATATCTGAGGCATTGCAGTATTTTTGTACACTAGGAGCAAAGCAATTACAATATGCCAGACTTTGCAGTGTGCTTTCTGCTGACATGGTAAACATGGCCTTTTCAAACAGTCTGAGGTTATTGAGTCCATTTTACTACTAGTGCTGGATTGCTCTTGACAGGGTTTTTTCCAGTACTTCATCCAGTTTAGTTTCAGATGCCCCTAAATGGAATGTGATTATTTTACTTGAGAGATAATCCCCGAACTGAGGGGGTCTCAGTGTCTAAGAAGAAATTAAGCCCTGTGAACCCTAAGAGAAATTAAACTTGGCTTTCCATTTTTTTTTTAATTTCACCTAATCAGTCTTAGTCAGAGCCCCTCCTAAGTATAAACAGATTGTACCTGATGCTTTCATGATAAAAGCTTGTAATCCATTAGAAAGTCATCTGCAACCTCAAAACTCAATTTATGTATGACCTTTTAAGCCATCCGATCAAAATTATTCCAAGTCACTTTGGTTAATGTCAGGTCTGACCTGCAGACTAAGGAAGCTCATTAAGTGCCATACTCAAGTGTACAGGCTGATGTTTCTCTCTGCAAAGGGAGCACATTTCTCAGTGGTTTCTCTTCAGTTCCTATGCGAATCGAGCTGTGTCATACGTTTTATCTGCAGCTGTCATCTGCTTTTGAATTATAGGATCAGGAGAGACAGTCAAGGATACAGGCACAGATGCATTTAAACATTCCCTTAAGCCAATTTGTGGGAAGATCTAACTCTTCTCTCATAACTAGCACTTAGGGCTTATTGTGAAAAGCAAGAATATAATGTGAGGGTATTGCAAACCAAGTATGGCATTAGACACAGAAAGAATCCCCAGGACTGGTTTATTACCATCACTGTAAAATGATACACCATCCTACTTAGCATTTTTACTTACTTAACTTTACATCAAATACATCAGAGCAATCAATTACCTAACAGTGTTCCTAGATTAGTCTCCTCAAAAGATGTAACTGATTTTCTGAGGGCTCACGCTCACAACATACTGATTTGTACTTCTCTCAGATAAGACCCCAAAGCAAGCTGCCTTCATATAGCTCAGTTACATAACTGCCTAAAATGTTAGCAACTTAAGTGTTTATAGGGGTTGTAGGATTCATAACAAAAACTATATGCTCTGAGAGTGGGTCACCATTTAGCCTGGAAAGAAAGAGCTATTGTTATTCTGCTGCATTTGCTAAGGAGAGCTCTTCCACTTGCCTAAAATCTGAACAGACTCCACTGAACTGCCTAGGAAGCGTCTTATCTCATACAGCCACATCCAAAGGACTTCATAATTCTCCAAAGCAAAAAAACCCTGCCAATTAACCAAAATATCTTCTCCATCAAAGTAAGGACTAAGAAATTCACAAGGGGAGGTTTTGGATCTGAAAAACCCACAGCTGGGTTGTAAGTCTAGAGGGGAGCCATAGCTCCCCAGATCCAGATCACCGCCTGCAAGCACAACACCTGAATGAAAATAAAGAACATAAAAGCCTCCATCAGGAAGCCCTGCCCATGCTGGGAGATGAGAAGCCCATGGAGATAACCCAAAGAGACAGAAAGGTAGGTAACAGGATCTTTGTGCAGAATTTTTCATTTCTGTTTATCCTGGCCTTTGTAAAAGTTAAAACTGGGGCTGAAGTATCCTCTCAGTGCCCAGAGTTCACGTGGTCTTCTCTGAAGTGCTGCTCACACCCTCAACTAAGCTGCACTTGCCAGCAAGGGTCACAGCAGCTCCTGGCCTATACTGGTACGGTGTCAGGTGAGCTGCATGGGCTGGGCACAGCCCTGGTACAGCACAGAGGGAAGGGAAGTGCTCACAAACTGAGCAGCCAGGCATTTGGAACAGGCAAACTGAAATAGAAGACTGGTCATGTAGGTGAGGAGTAGCCAATCTGTACAGCAAGACCACAAGAGGTAAAGCATAGATTGATTGTAAAGCACAGAAAAATGCATTTTAGGAGAGCTTGCCACACCTGGACTGAAGCACTACAATCACACATAGCTGCTGATAAAGTCCACTTCACAACTAAGGACCTCACAAAGACATAAGAAAACACAAAGCCAGCAGGCTGGAGTGAACTTTGTACACTGCCACTAAACATAAGAGGAGTTTGCACCATATTCACAGTTTTCAAAGAACTGTGAATATTAATACACAACAGAGCACTTACTTGTAGCTTATGTTAAAAAAACCCCACATATTAAATGCAAACTATTCACATCTCATCCTGAGATAGGAATGAAGCAGGCTTGCAACCTGCCAACAGACTTCATGACAATTTGGATAAAGCACAAGAGGATGCTTTTGATGCTCCCGAGTATCTGTGGAATCCCTTTCCTGCAGTCCTGCTGTAACAGTTTTCCTGCCATTTATAACTACCAATTTTAAGGCTACCAGGTCAGTCAAAACCCTGAAAAAGCAAGATATCTTTTCTCTTTCCAGGTTCATTTGTCCACAGCCCCTCTGCATGCAAGAATGACTTAGATGGCTGAGGATGTAAAGAGGTACTGAGCTCAGCACAGCAGCTATCATAAGGCAGCTCATCCTTCTTAACCAAGAACTTTTCCTCCCTTTCTGCCCGTCACTGCTCTGTGCAGCAGACTTCCACCTCTTTCTAGCACAGGAGAAGACGACCTGTCTCAAAAGCTAGAGCCAGCCCACAAGCTTGGCACTGAACTGCCCTGAAACACAGCAACCAGAGCCCAAGCTGCAATAAAGGTCACTTTCTGCTCTGTGTCCCCAGGCAGCTGGGGCCACACTCTGCAAAATGCAAGGCAGAAAGAAACCAGTGTTTCCAAACGATAACCTGCACTCCTGTGTAGGGACAAACTACAACCAACTAACAGAGTCATGTGCAATGAAAACAGGAGAATGACGGACATGTGAAAGTCAGAGAAAGAAACTAGGACACAGGAGAGGAGGTGCACTTGCTTAATTAGCAAAACAGTCAGAAAAGCTGGGCTATGGGAAGTCTAATAACAGCCCTTCAAAATAGGAATGATCCCTCTTCAACCTGTCTGGGAAGCACCTCCCCTCTCAGTGCAGCATTTGCAGTACTCTTTTATCTAATTACCACCAACAGGCATCTGCTGCTGTTTGCATCCTCGCTCTAATGAGCAAACGCAGCAGCCAGATCTGGCTGGAGCTGGGGAGCAGTATTGTGACTGCAGAGATTCTTCTTTCCTCAAGTTCATCAGAAGTACCTGCTCTTCAAAGAGATCCAGAACTTTCTCAAAACTGGGAAAAGACGCATGAAGAAAGCATACCAAAGAGATTAAAATATGAAGAGTTTTAAAAGGAGGCAGTGAGTGCAACATTGACAAGTACACCCAGGGCTAAATGCTAACCCAAACTGCTCAAACCACAGGGAGATATTTTGGAAGGGATCAAAACCAATTGCTGCCTTTTCTTAAGGCTGACAAATTCAAGCTGAGGGAAATCCATGCACAATACAATCTAAGGTTGTTTTTTCTAGTACTCCACAAGGGAGCTGTATCCTATTTCCAATGTAAACATGGGACACGGTGCTCCAATTAGAGGTGTGTCTAGCTCATAATATGACTCTTAAGTGACATTTCTGGTTCACCAGCTTTAATGAAGTCTATTTTAAAAAGCTTCACAATGCACAAGGTGCTCTGGGAATAATCTCTCAGCACAGAAGCAAAGAAAACATGGTTAGATTTCCTCATTGAAAAAAATTAGGTTTTTAACTTCTTACAAACATGCTTTTTAAAAAATCTAGTAACTACCCCATGATTTTGTTCAAAATGTTCATTGGCACAAGGTTACTTAAATTGCTCGAAAAACCAAATCCTCTCAAAAAAAAAAAAAGCTTAGGAAAAGCTACTACTGACCCTGACAGAAAGGCACAGATGGTGAATTTAGTTCCAATGAGTCTGATAAAATGCTGCACACTCGATAGATGGAATTACTTTTTCTCCCTTCCACATCATTTAGACTGTCAGCCCTAGACAACAGATGTAAAACATTTGTCTCAAAAGAATCACTTGTAAAACATGTTTTCCTACAATACACAGACGGAGATTTTAGAGGAAGAGAGAAGTATGGGGATTTTCTCTTTTATTTCATTATAATAACTTGAGGTATTTTCTCCATGTTTTGAGAAGCTCCTACAGGTCTTGCCTTAGTAGGAGTTTGAATCATTCAGTTACCTTGGGTAGGATTATTCCCATGCTTATGGGAATTGTCAGTCTCCCTTCATTATAATAAACGCTTTCCATGTAGTACTTACTAAGGTCATCATTAAGTTCTTGTGCAAGAGCCTTGCCAAATTAAGTTTGAGCACAAGCACTAATCTGAAGTGCTTTGCTTGTATTTATCCCCTTCAAATCACATATCCTAGGGGCGCACAAGGGTCCACCACCTATGTCAAGGCAGAGCCCTTGGCAGATACAAGGAATCTAAACTCTGAGGGTATGAAACTGGGAGAATTGCAGGGCTCTAACAGCAACAGAAGTGTCACTACATCACCTACTCATGCCAAATATAAAAGTATCAAAGGAGACCTCTGGATGTCCCATAGCTGGATTTCCATGAATCCTTTTCTCCAAGATCGTAACATGCTGATGTAGTACCTGCACTTCAGGTACTACTTCCAGTAGTAGGTCCAGTTCCATAGTTTTGAGTGTCCATGACTTCTCTACTAGGAGTAAAATTGCAATGTACTTCCAGTAACAGCACGCTGGTTAGCAAAACTGTCCTTCATCTATAGTTTAGGGAACCTTCCTTCTTTGCAGCAACAAGTACAAAAGAAAAGCAGTCAAAATACCTCCCTCACAACGTAACAACCCCCACCTTGCTGTATTGCAGAGCTGTCACTTTGGTTTTTTAAACTTAGATGACTGCTCATACTGTAACAGACTTTCCTATTGTGTTTTCTCAAGTCTGCTTTACCCCCCAAAAAAAGACTTTTACTGCTGTGTCTAAAAATCTAGCCTGAAGATGTTTTATACCTTGACTTGAATGTTTGCATAGTGTTTCCCTAAAAACGCTCTCAGATTGCATGCTCACTCATAAAAGCTGTCAGAACACGACAAAATTCTTCTAAGTGACAATTCAAGAAAATGCAGAGATACTATCCTGCTTGGCCTGAACCTCTTTTTTTTTTTTCCAAGAACAGATCATGGGGAGGAGACAGATTCTTTCCTGTGAGAAAGCAACGTGGGGAGTGTGGAGAGTTGCCGAGATGAACCACACGTACTCAGAGAGTTATTGGTGGAACTCCCGTTATTGATTATTACAGGCCTGGTTATATACCTTAGTTAGCTTTTTCACGAGCCACTTAGCAACTTATGATTGGATAATAGCTATTATCACGTGTATAATAGTTAATGCGGATTGGCTATAGCTAAACAATCATGCTTTTTCTCAATTCTTTTCTTGTGGTTACATGCTCCTGTTTTCTCATCCTGTCTTCCCATCTTGTTAGTTTCCTACCCGTGACTTTGTTTCTTCTTTCTTGCTTATCCAGGATACTTAAGGTTGCTGAGGCCTGGGTTGTGCACATTCCAATGAGCAGCTCCCGTGAGAAAGTGCTCTCAGTATCTATTTTCTCTGAGAAACTGCTCAACAATTACTGAAACCTGGGTTGTGCACGTAGCTTAGCTCTGCATGTCCTTGCTCAGAGAGCCATTCTTCTACAGGGGAGAAGATTATCTATCCCTCTCTATTCCCAAATGAGGGTGCTTAGCAAGAGCTGCCTCTGTGAGGAAGACCCCTGACATTCTCTCAGCAAAGCACCAGGCAGCTACTGGTGCAAATATTTGACTTTAGGCTGCTGAGCAGAAGCCTTCATCAGTACCAACTTCAAACTCGAACCAATCATACCAGCATGTTGAGAAGGAAGTCTCCTCAAACACTATCAAAATTATGAATGAAGTACAGGTATTAGCCATTCTCCAGTGACACAACCTGCTTCAGAAGCTGAATGAGACTTGAGGAGACTACTGAGGCAGAACACTGTTTTCTGCACAGAGACGCTGGGAGACCAGCACCACCCCTGCCTCTTTCTGCTAAGCACCTGATCCCTGGAAATGCATGTTGCTTAACACGGGGTAGTAAAGTTACTTACACAGTGAGGTGCTCATTAAAGGACTGGGTCCACAGAAATAAACCTTCCATGAACAGTGAATATGTTCACTGCTTCCCAATGGCAACAGTTGTGATTGCAGAATATAAGAAATATCCACAACTACAGCTGGATTGCAGCCATGCCCTTTGGACATGCTCTTGTCTGTGAAGGGCAAGTCTGCTAATTAGAAGGCTACAGCTTTAAAGTAACGAATGTCTTTCAAGCAGAAGCTTCTGATGTTTTTAACTTCTTCATGCTTTTATTTTAATGCCTGTTTCACACTAATCATACAGTATGTAATTTGGGTGCAATAAACACAAGAATCTACTTTTTAACCCAGCTGAGACCCTTCCCTCCTAAAACATTTGAATACTGTAAACTATACATCTCTCCAAAAGAAATAAGATCTACTAGAAAAACAAAAACTTAGAAAGTGTTCTGTACTTAGTTGGCTAATGGATCAGTGTCTGAACTTTAAAGACCTTAACCACACAGCTCCCCACTTACCTAAGCATGCTAAAGTTTGACTGGCATGCACCAGCTACAGTACCAAAGAGAGCTGCCTTAAGACACCTACATTTCCCATTGCCTGAGTCAGCCTAGTTTAGGACACAAGCTCTTCCATTGCTGACATTTTGATTCTGCAACCTAGATGCTATCACTTAGAAAACCAAAACAAAAATTTCATTTTTAAAAAAGTGTTTTTAACAGAGCTAGTTGACATTTTTCTACCAACAGCTCATTCCTTGAAAAAATCACTTTGAAATATACAAAATCCTTATTTTAAAATCATACCTCCTTGCTAATTTTGGAAAAAAGTGTCTGGCTCACAGCAGGGTCACCCAGAGTCCTGTAGGCAATGTGACAGAGATGCTGGCACGTCTTTTCTGCTGCACACCAAGCTCCTGCTGCTCTCCCTTCCCATGATCAGCCCCAGGTCCTTTCCAGCACTGCTGTTTTCCAAGGGTCTTCTTTCATGGAGTATCTGCATTTTTAATTATTTCCCCAAAAATGTGCCAACTTGTATTTTTCCACTTTAAACCTCATTTTATTTCTTGAATAGGTTTTTAAGCTTCCAGAAACTTTCTCCCATTTACATTATTTCTCTGACTTGCCAAGCAGCATGAGCAAATAAATTCCACTGTCGAGTTCAACCACCTCTGCAACTCACTTCTGCCTTTATAGAGAAACAGCGTTAAACAGCACATGTCATTTTATGAAATCACCCTTAGTCCAGGTCAGGACTCTGCACACAGCACCATCCAGTCAGTCTGGGAAGGAAGACTCAAGTCTACATGTCTGACAGCCTCAGTGAAGAATCTGCTTCTATTCTCCTCAGCTGAGCCCTTATGCAAAACCTGGATACTCCTCTCGGTACTGCATATTGCTGTCCTCCACTCCTTCCCTGAGCTGCCCTGTTCATCCCACAGCTCAGCAAGAAGCTTCTGCAAGACTAATCCCTTCATTACAAAGCAGTTTCATCCTTTCCTAGACAGAGCAAGCACTTCATCACCTATTCATGTAATTTGATCTGAAGTTTTGATCAAATCTGCCTGGCAGAATTTGTCCTTTATAACCTGATATTGTTTATTGCTCCTTGATCTTCTCCAGACTTCCCTTCCTAGATCAGAGCCAAGAAACTGTCTCACTTGCTACAGAGCTATACATTATTTTGTGACTCTGAGACCTGTTGATTTTATTTTTTCCCCCTCAAGATCCTCCTTTTTGGGGCACCTCTTCCTTTTCACCCAGAAAAGAAGGCTATGTGTTTACACAGCTCATCTGGCTGTGTGTATATTAAGCATGGTTTATACTTACTTTTGTGTTGTGCATGCATGTGGCAATTTTTTTTTTTTCAGATTCCTGAAAGAAGTTGTTCCCTAGTCTGTTAGCATTATTGGATTATAGATCATTCAAGGGCCTGTTAACAGCTGCTTTGAAGCTCCTGCATTTAAGGGACAAAACTGACCCTGGCACGTGTGAAGAATTGAGGAAATGCAGGTTACTATAAATACAGCTCATTTGAGCTACCTATGCTAAGCCATGCCCCACTTCCAGGACTGCCCTTCAGCCCCAGTGGGGGCCCATAAAAGGTGCCTGCAGGGTGAACGATTGGGGGGTATCTCCACCAGACCCCTCCAGAAGGAAGCAATGACCCCAGCCCTGCCTCCCCCATCACATGTGTGTCCCTCCAGGCAGGGCACCACCGTGAGCTGCTGCTGGCGCCTGCGGCAGCTAATGGTTTTTGTAGGTATTTTCCCACAGCTAGCCCAAATTTCTGTAGAACCACCAGTGAAACAGCCCAGAGCCTTCTTCCCAATAGTGGGCATCCTTTAAAAATGGGCTCGTACACTGTTGGCAAAAGGGGGTTTTCTGGTACAGATTAAGTTTTTCCTAGAGTTTTTCTGAGATCAGTTCACAGTGTAGCTGTATCTGGAGACAGTGATAACTTTTACTACTTTCCACTGCATTGAGGTTTTCTGGGTGGTTTTTTTTTTTTTTTTGAAAAGACACTAAAATGTAAATTTTTACACTTTACAAACTCTACTCTCCCTGTGCACATAAATCATTCTGATGATAATGAGCGTTATTATTTTTTCAAATACGTAAAGGAAAAGTGGCCTTGTTTAGAGGGTTAAAAGTGCTCTTTAAAAGAAAAAGGACATTAAGCCAATAGAGAAATTAGGAACACTGCTAAGGACAATTCCTGGAGTAATGTCACAAAATAGACAACTTTAGTACTAACTGTGTCTCATTCTGAGTGTCAGGTTAGTATGATATTTATGTCACATTTTTATTTTTGCTGACTAACAAGTTTGAGAAAGACTGTTCAATGTTAGTAATACTTTGTGTTAACCACAGGAAGCACCACTCCATTCTTTCCTTGTTGCCTGTAGCTCTGTTTAAAACGAGAACTATTTGCATGTGTCTGAGCTCAGCCCTGAATGCCTCCTCTTGCCAAGACTCATTTATCAGATTAAGTAAACTATAATGTAATTTCAAACAAAAGTTATTTGAACTAGTAGCTGGAATATTTCAACAAATAGCTGGACTGTTTTCCATGGCTATCTAGCTTTCAAGACCAAAATTAGAGTATGTATTTTCTTCACAATAGCCATCTTTAAGGAGCTCTACTTTTTTTCTGAAATTATTGGCCACATACTCGAGTCTAGAAAGTTGGCATCTTCCCAGTAAAAGCCAATGGAGCTATGCAGCTTTACTCCAACTAAAATTCCCACATTAGCTGTGCTGTATGTTTCATTTGTCATAGCGTATTGCTTTGGATTAATCATACCAGAACAGGAGGAACAAATGCATTACCACTGTTAAAAAGAATCACATACCCTAAACATATCTTCAATCCTCTCCCATAGCTCTATTGATCATATTGCTTTCTCTGAGCTAATGTACAGCATCTGTGAGGGTAATTTTCTACTAAAAATGTGTGAAAACTACATTTCTTGGCTTATACTATACAGTGAAGGGGATCACATGAAATGTTGCAACTTCCATGTAAATACAGCTGTTCCCATCTTTTCCCTAGAATATTAACTTTTTCTGATACACACTTATATGAATCACAAGATTCCATCTAACAATTTATGCCTGCTGGTAGCAGTTACTTGGAAAGGAATTATTTCAGCAAAGCCAGTATAATTACTAATGATCTCATGACTAGTTACTCTTTTTAGATGCTCAGTAAACCATCCGTAAATTCATTCCACCTACTATCTGTTTAACTTGTCAGGCGAGCTTACTGACAAGGGAGCAAGAACAGCTTTTAAAAGGAAGGAACCAAACCAAACACATACGCCTTTGCCTTGAGGGATAAGTGCAACTACTGAGGCAAACCCAAAAAAAATCTTTTAATCTGCTGTCGTAAATGCATGTCCCTACATCAAACATCACTCCAAATAAGCATGCGGCCACATGTAATGACCACATGCACAGCAGCTTAAGTTAGTGGGGTTTTTCCCTTTCTTTCCACCCCCCACCTTAACTCTTTTCCCACTTTTCTGCCTCTGAGCCACTCCTTGCCCTTTGCAACTTTTTTTTCCTTTTCCGTGGCTCAGCAGAGCTGGCAGCAGCTCTGCTCCTCCAACACAAGGAACCAGAAGTCACCTGCAATTACAAGCTGCAAGTGCAGCTACTCCCCAGCTTCTACCGGATGGAGCGGATGAAGCAGACGAAGCAGTTAACAACGGATCTGCTCTTTCTTGATCCATTTAAACACTTTGCAATCTCCTTTAAACTTTCCCACAGCTCTGCTAGCGGATAAAACCCACTTGGACAAATGCAAGCCTGAGGCAGTACATGCGTCTGTTCACAAAGCACTGCGAGGTGGCAGAGCAAACCCCATTCTTCACCAGCCGGGCGCTTCCAGGTTCTGCCCTTCTGACTCGCTCTAGAAGCGTTCAGTGCCGCCGGCTGCCCTTCCAAACACATGCTGACATACACAATCTAAATTCATCTCTACAGAAGCAGGCAGGTTCTGGTAGCAAACAGAAGCTCTTGAACAAGTTAAGTGTGTTATTTGCAGTCCAGCCAGTTGAATATGAGCAAGACACAACCTCTTCTCCACCTCAAAACCAATCCCATGGCAATCATGTTTGCTTTTAAACAGATTTAAGTCTAACGTTGTATATAGTCATCTCAGCAGAGCTACAACCATCACTTTACCGATTACTCCATACTCCTGCAGGCTGCAGGAGTTGTACAGCTACCAAAAGCCACCCTAATCTTTTACTTGTTTAGTTTCCATATTCTTTTGTGTTTATTTTTTAATAATTCAAAGGAAAATTCGATAGGTTTGGTTTCTGTTTTGTTTTTGTGGGTTTTTTTAAAATAACCAATGCTCTTGGCTCCAAGAGTTAGTCACAATGGACTACTCATTTTTTGGCATGTCTTCTGAGTATTTTTCAGCACATTCTCAATGGCATTATGCAATCATTTCGTTCGTCTCCACTGTTACACTTGGCAGCAAGATGAGTTACAAAATGATGTCAACTCTTGGAAAAGTAGGAAAGCCAGAGGACAGTTTCAGGGGTACACAAACCCTAAAATCACACCCACCTGGAATTCAGAAATCTCCACTTGTATACTTGTGATCTGTTTTTCACCAATAAGCCACATCATATCACAGTTATCAAACACATACAAAGCTACACAGCTGCTCCCATCACCACACCATTACCCACCCCACCCCCCACAAAAAAGGGGCACATTTGGTCCCATTTGCAGAGAACCTTTTGGACAACCAGAGGTGAACTCGCATCCAGTTCAGCGCACAAGACAAAGCAATGATGTACAGCCTCGCTCGCCGCTCTCTTCACTATTGCGGTATGATATGATACGCATGACATGAGTCATACCAAGGTAACAAAGCACAATTTGTCATCACCTTGCCACCTGACAACCCTACTGAGTGGTTCTCACTCCAGAAATAAAGATGTAACTAAACCTTCCTGAATACAGGTAGTCTTTCACAGAAGATACACAGCGTGTTCTTGCCTCAAGTCAGTCAGTGGCTTCTGGCAAGCCAAGTGTTTCCAGAGCAAACAAAAATTAGCATGGAAATGGTGCTGACAGAAAAAAGTTGCTTCTTGAGCAGGGAATCTCCTCCCCCCCCCCATCTCCCATTACACTGTATGCCAGGTGGAATGCTCTCTTCAGGAGCTGAGGAATTAAAAAATCAGAATGCTCAGAATTAAAAACTAAAATGTGAAAAACTTGATTTTATCTAAGTGAAGTTATCTGAAGACCCCTTGCCACATTCAAGCAACTGCTGGCAAACATGACACATGGGAATGGACATGTTTTGCCTCTTATCTCTAGACATCTACAAATAAACAAGTAACACAGTAGAGCTTCCCTCACACACAGACCCCAAAACAATCCAATACTACTGCTGTTGATGCAAAACAGGCTGCTCTGAGCATTTGGATCTTTTCCCAACTCCAAAGCAGCTGGCACTGCAGTCTGGGGATCACATTGCTTCTGTCAGCATCAGGGCTTGTCATTAGCTGTTAGCACACCAGAGAGGACAGGGTAATCTTCACAGGAGGTAAGGAAAAAAGAAAGGGCCACGTGGGTGGGGGAGAGCCTCTCATCCCCAATTCAGCCCTCTCAACACAGCCTGACATAATGTGGCAAAAAGAAGATGAGGAAAAATCCTATTGTCAGAGGAACAGTCACAAACCGACAGCCCCCAGAAATGCATTGTGCTTTCTGATACAGCAGAGCATGCAATTTTATAAGGAACAATTAGAGCAATGCATAACACCCAGTAGAGCAAACAACTGCTGACACCTATATATGTCAGTATTTTCTAACCAATATCTACAGAAGTCTCTGTAAAATCCCGTCAGAATTAAATATGCCATAAACAAGAATTCACATTTTTAAACAATGTCACTGAAATTAAATACCATCCATCAAGTGGATAAATAGGAGCCTACAAGTAAAATTTGTGGGGTAAAGGCAGAGCAACTGAATCCCATGCCTCATTTTTGTAGCTAGAAGGAACTATTGTTCTTTTTCCAATGACTGCGTTCCATTCTTAACACGTGTGAGACCTGAAGAAGAAATCATCCTGAATGCCTTTAAAAATAAAACTGAGCTAATATTTGTACTTTTCCTCTAAGTCAAGCCCTCCTCTGCCAAGCACTCGTGTAAGTATTTAATTGCAGTCTCATGCATTCATCAAAATCATTGGGAGCAGAGAGAAGAAATCAACAAGTATCTGCAAGGACCACAAAGGTCAAAGTAACAAAAATGTAAGTAGTTAGGCTCTGTTTCAAATGCACCTTTAAATACTGTCAACATGAATACAAAATTTTTTAAAAAGGCTAACTGTCTGAAAAGCCAAGAGAAGATGTAGAAGTTATTTATGGCACTACAACAGTATTCTTTTTTTCTTCTTTTAAATACAGAAACAGCACTGGATGAATAGTCTGTGCTTACGGTGTCTAGTGCACCATACAAGTCCCTGCCAAATTTGCTACAGCAATGCATTCAGCATACATATGCTGACCTGGATTTTCTTCTTCAAACTTTATCATTTTGCCTTCAGGGCACTTCAATTCAAACACTGTTCAGAAGAAAACCACTGCTCAGGTAAGCATCTTTCCCCGTGTTTTATGTAATACTCAAAGGAGAGCAAAATAAGGTCCTGAGCAAGAACAGCCAAGTACTTGTACATGCCTGGAGAACCCCAGCAAGAGCCATGATTTGGTGCTCGTCAGGGAATTTCAGGGATCGCTGTTGCATTAATCTGTGCTTTGCTAGTTTAGAGGCTCTCACTGAGTAAATCTACCAGGGACACCCAACCTAAGAGAGACTCAAATTAGACAGTCCACATGGTGCAGTGCTAATTCATGCCACCACTCTGAATGATGGGATTGTGTTTTCTTTACAACAGTATGCAGGTCTCTGTGGTGGGCCTCCCACAAAGGTCACAGCCAGCTTCAATGCAGGAAGAGGAGGCAACAGTCAAAAAAGGAAGCAAAGGGATGACCTCTGGCGTAAAGCAGAAATAAGGGAACACCACCGCAAAATACTTCTCAGGGACCTCATTCCTCAGAGCTTTCTGTTCTAGGATTCATCTAAATGGAGTCAGCAGACACTTCTCTGCACCCACAGCTTTGATAAACTCTCACAGTCTGGTAGCTTCAATAAAGCAGAAACAAAGAGTGAGTTTGCCTTTATCATGGCACTATGTGGTACACCATAAACAACTGCTTAGAAAGAATAACTAGACAAACACGTCAAACTGCATTTATCAGATAAACTGGGTAGAAAACATTTGGTGATCATATCAGCCTTGCTATTGTATTTATTAAGTTGCTTTTAAATCCAGCAAGCAATAGCACCGACAGCATATCTCTTAGTCATTCATGACGTCTAGTTGTTCTTTTTACTCCTCGTCCCCCAGAGGACGCACTAAAAAGAGTGGGGCATTAGAGAGAGAGGAAGGCTTGCTAACCCTGCCAAATCCAGGGAATGCAGCCCAGCCATCAGGACTTGATCTCTGGGCCAGGGTAGCAGCGTGCCGGGGGTTTTGGTGCACAGGTACATCTCTGCCTGGCAGGGGGGAGGAGACAGCTCCCTCCACTCGACACTCTGCAGCTCCTCTGCAGGCACCACGAGGCAATGCCAGGGAGTGTGAGGACAGCAGCCATAGAAGGACTTGAACCCATTGACAATTTAAGCCCTGTACAGGATTCACCATCTATCAACAGCTTAGCTTGTACAAACTTTAACAAATATAACTACCTGGATGAAAATGCTTAGCTGGTTAAAATTATCTGAAAACGTGCAAAAAAAGACTTTAAAATCAGGTGTGCATAGCTGGGAGTTTATGGGGCATATTCTATGAACAAGACAGTCGTGAACATACATAAAGCTTCTCAAAATTTAATGAGCTCTTTGCATATTAGGCAGCACCACAGTAGCTCTGCACTTCAGCATGAAGTTCATTTGGTATACATTGGTTTTAAATATTCTTTTAAGTTTCTGAAAACCACATTTATAACTTAAGTCTTTTTAGAAGAACTTTAAGAAAGCCAAACTTGAGCACCGTCACTTTCTAGCAGAAACTCCTCCACCATTTTCAGGTTGCCCTACTAGGAGGGAGGAAAAAAAGATTTTTCCTAAAATCTGATCTACGATCCTCTATTTTTAAGAGTAGACATACCATTGGAAATATGAGTAAGGTAACATTCCAAATTTTATCCAAGCAGCCTAGAAAAATTCTCCTTTCCGAAGGAAAAACATAAGCCAAGTCATCTATTACCCTGTATTTCTGAGGTCTTATCTCTGACGCATCTAAGCATTACCTCCTTCCTTTTTGTAGGCTTGCATTTTTCACCCATTCCTGTCTTAGAATTAAAACACCATCCCAGAGTGATTGTTGCCGGTCAAATGCTCTCTCAAACCCACGCAGTTAAGAAAAAAATTGTTTCACTGCCATGCATTACTCTCTTTCATGCTAATTCTGTGGGTGAAAAACTGGTTAACACATCATCTTCTATGCTGAAAGCAGCCCAACTGGATTTTCTCTACTAAGGGAGCAGGGGGCACCCGGAGGACAAGCAGCAGTGTCAGGGACCCAGCGCTCCTGGGGTGCAGCACTGCAGCTCCCCCGCACAACTGCAGCTCTCAAATGGGTTCAGCTGCATCTGTTTCCACTTTGAAGCAGCTACTCCATCACTGTGCCATAGCTTGCTTGGCTTGCTTGGAGTTGCAAGCAGGCAAAAAAAAATTAAGCCTCTTCCTACAAAGTTGAGATTCTCCAAGACAGGAGTTAGTTTTAATGATGGCATTAACAAAGTAACATCTACCAAGAGCAATGCCTTGGATGAAAAGGAACATTGGTTTGCTGAGTTTACTCCCTGTCAGCTGAGTGACTTTTCAGCCATAGTAACTATTTATTTAGCACCAATCCGTTATGTGATTGAAGTCACCCGCATTTCCCTTTCAGTAATGACTTTGTATTTTGTATTCATCTTGTGCAAGGAGCCACCTGACCACACTGAAAGCTGTAATGCTTGGAACAGCTTTATTACCCCCACATAGCTTTTCTCAAGGCTCAACCAAAGATGAGCACCTCTGTAAACCACCCCAGAGGCATTAATTTTAGTCACTCATATTTTTAAAGGCTCATCAGTGGTAATGAGCATCTTTATTACATTTTCAGCAGTAGATAACTCAAGCAATGGCTCATGGTTAACTAACTGTATGTGCACTGAAAAAGTAACACTTCAGTTTCTTTTAATAATGCATCGCTATTCATTCACCAGTAGCCTAATAACAGCATGACTATTATATTCAAAAAAAGTTCTTCCCATCATAAGAGACAACCTGCCTGTATAAAAGAAAAATATCTGGTAACCTCTCTCTTCTAATGGGACTCTCAGGAAATCATATGTATCCCTGCAAATTCCTACAATAACTATTTTATTGCTTCAGGAAGAGGAAAACAAAAGATCCCTCATGAAGTTAAATAGCTATCATTTCTGCTTGGCATTTTCAGGACAATAAATATATGACGTAACGGCCCGCGCCTTCAGGCCACTGAGCTCTGACTTGATACCACTGACTAAAGCAAACCTACATCATAACAAACATCTCAGCAGCAAGCATACTTTGAATTACTTAAATCCAAAAATGTGAAGTAACAAATTCCCATTTTTAAAGAAAAAGTGCTAATAAATTATCCTTTCTAATCAGGCACTGCAAGCACGAGAATTTTTGTGATTTTTAATGCTAACATTCTTAGCTGAAGGATGGGAAGGGCTAATCCTTAAGCAAGTGTTGGAGTTGTCTTGACTGCTTCCAAGAGCTCCAGAGCATTTAGTGGCACTTAGCCACAGTGAAAGCCCTGACAGAGTACAATGTACTTGGATCCTGCAAATGCCATGGCAAACTTGTTTGCAGTTTGGGAGGTCTGTACCCTCAAATGCAAACATTTGGACCATGGTTCCTCCTATACAAATGCAGAGTGGTGGGTGGGCTATACTCCATGTGCCAGCGTTCAAATCTCCTGGGTTGGCAGCAATCCCCAGTCCAGCAGATTCCCTCAGCACACGCATAATTTTAAAACACACTACAACAACATTTAAACTATGGACATGCTTCGTTTACTGGATCAAGGCATGAGTATCTATGCCTGTGCCTCTACACAGAGGAAATATTTTCTATGGGAGTTGCTTTGGGCAAAATTCCTAAGCTTTTGCATTGAAGGGTTTTTTTCCTGTGCTGTCCAAAAACAGTAAAAGCAACTGTGAAATAGAGTACATAAACCATTTCTTCCTCCTTCCATTCAATCACCTTGCAAGTCCAAAAAAGCCCTGAACAGAGTCTGTTCCAACAGGCAAAAGTTTGGTTTTTTTCCATTATAAATATTTGTTTCGGCAGCCTATCCCGATTTGGTATAATTTTGATGTGATACAATCCTGTTTACTTCTGGTCTCTGCCAACATTATCTTCCTTTTCTATTTTGGTTCCACTAAACAAAGCATTTAAATGAAAAGCACACTAATTTTTTTGTGTTCTAAAATACACACATCTGTTATAAATACCTAACCTTTCTAGAACACTCAAAACACACACTTGACACACTCCAACATCCCTAGATTTCCCCTTGGCAATATGCAACAAATCAAATTGAACAAAGCTGATCCTAACATGGGAAGCTGCAGCAAACAAAAATGTTCAGGTTCTTGAGTTTATTCTCAGCAAGTTTCATCAGTATGAACTTTTACACCCACTAAACAAGTTAGAGACTGCCAAATAGCAACACACACTGGAAGTCTCAACAGAGTCTTTCAGGGTGAAACAACATCCTGAGGTCATCTAACTGCTCCATTTTTGAGGAATGTGAGGAAAATGTATGAACAAACAACAGGCATACCTCCTCTATAGCACACATATGCTACTTGTCTTAAAAATAAAGAAGAGGTGGGAAGGGGGAAACCCAACTGAAATCGATGACAACTACAATATAAACTCCTTTAACCTGAGCCATTAATGATTCATCTTTTATCAGCATAAATTATATGCAGTTCTGCAAGCTCCTAGTTGTTAAATCTCTGTGGACATAACCATTATGGCAACTGTTACTTCAAAATAAAGAAACCAAAGAAGTGTTAGATCTGGAGGTCAGAAAAACGAGCAACTTGCAAAGAAGGCCAACTGAGTTCTCCTCTATGCATAAAGGACAGGTAATGCTCCAGCAAACTTTATGGACTATTGGATCTACGTGACGTGCTACATCCACAAGTTCTGTTCGTTTATAAGAATCCTAATCCAGCCTAACTCAGAAGTGTTGGCTCTCTCATGAATCACCAGATACTGGCAGCAAATGTCACATTCTAAAGATTTTGTCAGTGTTTCCACAAGTAGACTGGAGACGCATGAGACTGACAGCAGCTCCATCCCAATATCCTCAAGGTGCCCTTCACCTCACTATGCTCATCACAGACACAGAACACATTCACAGGTTACCTGCAGGTGGTGTCCCACCAAACATCCTCCAGATCCAAACCACAATCAGCTGTCCTCAGTAGCTAATGGCATTTAAAACAATACAGAGTTTTCAGGGCAGCCTCACTTTTGTGATCTCAAGAGGGGGCATTCTAGGTCATGACAATCACTGGGAAGCCTTTCAAAGAGGGTGGGTCCTGAGGCACCACACGTTTTAAAGATTCCATTTGCACTGTCCCCAGATTGCTCCCAAAACTGCTGTTATCCTAATACCTCTTTTCAGTGGTAACACTACTTAGTTTGTATAGGTCAAGTTTCCCACAAGACTAGAACCAGCATCTCCTTCACAACCACAGCAATGGAACAGATGATTGATCCAAGTCAATAACTCTGCCCCGTTCTTCCCCCAGCCAAATATCCAGGGAAGTCCAGGCAGTGGTAAGTTGCATTACATTTAGTTGAACTGGTAAATATACAATATAAGGTCTCATTTCTACATAAATCTGACAGCAGGTGCATACAGAATTTCAGGCTGTGCAGCTCAACACCCAGTTATGGGTGTTCAGATTCATACAGTGCTTCTCTCTGCTTTCCCAAAATGCCTTTTTTCCCTCTTTCCCTTTATTCTTTATAGATGACAACAATGCAGGGGCTGTGGCAGACAGACAGGTGTTGCAGTTTGCTCCAAATATGGAACAGCTTTGATTCAATCTTATATTGTAGAGTAGCTTAGCCAAGAGTCACTGCTTTTAGTAGGAAAACACACTTCAGGCTCTGCTTTCATCAGCTCCAATCCAGTTGTCCTAAAAGACTTCTTCAGCCAACCAAGCAGCTCGTTGTCTTGACCTTGACTGCAGGCAAGAGATGATTTCTCAGAGCTTCAAATATCATTCTGAGGAGCAGAGCAGCGGTGGGTATCACAGGAGGCTCCATGTGAGGCAGCATTACTCAAGCCCTGTACAGCGTTACCAGACCAAAGATTACTGCACTGCTTTAGTTTCTCTGTACAATCAGATTAGCAGTAAGAGCCTTGTGTATCATAAACCAGAGGTTATCTGAGGATCGTGGAGATCTTGCTCCCTCTTTCTCCCACTGAAGCTGCAGGTACCTTTGCCAGGTGGGTGCAGTGTTAGGGGCTCTGTCAGCCCTGTGCCTTGAGGAAGGAGGTACGATGTGGCTGTAACCCAGCTCGATGAAAGGCAGGCAGTCTTGAGAGACCACTGGCTGCCAACTGGGTGCATGCAGGCAGAGCCCTGCAGGATTCCCCAGGTGCAGCACCAGGAGCCCTTGGCTGCATCCTAGATAAACATCAGTGCAGCCAACACAGTCTTTGGAGCCAGCAGAAAAGCTTGTTTGCTCTGGAGTTGGGTTTCTTAATTTCTTTGTTTTGTTCGGAAACAAATAAAACCATACTAGTGGCAAACTATGCAAAACAGAGGAAACCTCTTGGACTGCCTGAAGACTCACAGTTTCCACAGCAGAAAGAGTTTTAACATCAAGTTTACTTACATCACCAATTTAAATCAAGATACACTGCAACATAAAACTAAAAACAATAGAGATTTAAATTACTGTGCTATTTTATCAAGTCTGATTCATTCCTTAATTACTTTCCTAAGGAAAAGTCCGTTCGATCTATGAAAGCACAGCTCAGTTCAGTAATGAAATTGCAGCTCTGTACATGCTGTCCATTTTCTAGCTTGTAAAGAAACAACAAAAAGAAATTAAAAAAAAAAAAAACCACAAACAAGACAAAACTTGAAAAAATTAAAACACCACCAAGTAATATTTTCTATAGTACCATAAGCCATACCTCCAAATGTCTTCATGCCAAGGAATAAAAAGAAAGGCTAAAGTCTAATCTCCTGCATTTCCCAGTTTCTGCTCTTGGGGGATTTTTAATCCTCATCTTCTATATGTGATTCCTCTCTATAGCTGGTATTTTGTCATGCTCCTCTAGCCTAATTCTAAAGCTAAACCATTTTAAACGGTAGAATTACTCTCATTTCATGCTCTAGTAGCTGGTATTCCCTGAGATTTGCATCTTGTTTGTTGCCTGCATGACTGTTTGCACTCTAGCTTAATGCAGACCCTGCTCCTGCAGTCTGACTTCTTCAGGCAGAGCCCTGCAGAGCCAGGCCTAAAGACCTCTGTCACAACCAATGGCCAGAACAATCTGCTCACACATACCCAGCAGCAATGCTGCACTCCCTTCCTTGCTATTACATTCAAAGGGGTGTAGATTTATAGCTTTTCACAGTCTGCACTTTGCCAAACTTAATCTGTACTTGCTTCATTCTTCAGGCTCTTCTACAGCATTTTAATTATTTATTGCTTTCTTATCTAAACTCCTTCCAGTTAGTCTGTGTCATTCTGACACTGAAAAAGTGCAGAAATAAAACAGCATTTTAAATGCAGATACCACAGCTTTATAAACCAAGTCTGTAAGTTACAAGCCAGCTCTCATTTAACTTTGACCCACGTCTCCTTCACCATCATTGCTTGTCAAATGTCTTGCCCCATTGAAATGTCTGCTTCGGCTTTCTTCTGTAGAGAACCACACACTACACTTGATTACATACAAGGCTGAATTTCATTGTCTCTTATTCACACTCCTCATGTCTCAAGCTATCATATTTTGCTATTTTCCTCACCTTTAAATGCACTTGCAGTTCCTGTCAATATGCTATGATCTGCAAGTTGCCTTGTTTCTGGTGTACCAGCCTGCAAGCCAGGTCTCCATGCTTGCCTGGGACTATGGAAACCTCAGCCAGGCTGAGGACCTGGACAAGGTATACGACAGCTCCCCCCATTCCAGATGTCTCTATTTCCTTCCAACGCAGACCAAGCATAATATTTGAAGGCTGACAGCCATTCTCCACTCAAAACGTTTCTCTTGTTATCCCTTCTGGCAGGTCACCCCCAGTCCAGACTGACTGACTTTTGCCCAAGTCCTGTACAACAGTAACGCCTCCTCAAAAACATCTGTAGGATTTTCCAAGGAACAGTAGCATTCCAACAATTGGGCTTCACCTACCCTCCCCGTGAGGCCCTTCTATTACTACAGAGAGCTCTGCGCAAGTGCAAGCAGATGAATTCTTCACAACACCATTACCCAGAAATCATTAAGTCCCCCACAGTCATTTTGCGGTGCTTTTCCAGACTTCCTCATTTACCAGTGTTGAGAATCTCAGCCCACACGAGCAGCACCCATCACTCTGTAGCTCTGCCAGTGCAAGTGAGCACCAGGGAAGAAGATTTGTCGCCTGGAATTCACTGCTGCTCAGCAGACAGCAGTGTTTGCTCAGACCTTCGAGGGGAGAGCCCACATCTACTCCCTGCAAAGGCCACAGAGAGCTCCACAGCCTGTGCTCAGCACCTCTTGCTGAACACTGATCTTGTGTCTGCCACCATCACTCTTCCTCGCTTCTTTCAGCATGGCCAGAAATCCCAACCACGCTCCTGCATGCTCTAAATAATTAGCAATCCATGTGTCACACAATATAACCTGTATTACTTTTTCCTCTCTCTTTTCTACCGCCACTCCTTACTGCAGTAGCTGAGTATCTTCCTGTAAAAATCAATGCTAGGGAAGCCCCTAATGTATTGGTGGAAGCCTCTGGCACTTCTATTTTTGGCAAAAATTACTTACCCATGTAGGATGTAAAACACTTATATTGTAATAATACCAGTTTATCATATCTTGGCTACATTTTATGTATTCATTTTTTTTGCTTCTCATCTCCACAAAATACTTTTTTAATAAACTTAATGGCAATTCTATGGTTTTAATTTCAGTTGGAATATAGCCAAACCACTAAATCTACTCTGGAGACCTTCTGATTTATAGTTACCTTTTAATAAGTTGTATTTGCTCTGTTGAAGCACCTCTGGGTGCTATTGCAATGGAGCGATTGGCAATTGCAAATGAACAACGAGGCAGATTTTCTACACAAAAGAAATCCAGAGGGCTGCAGAAAATATACACAAGAGATACAGCTTTGCCTGCATGATTGCATATAATTCAGTGAAATGCCAAATTGCTACGTACTGTGTTTGAACTAGACTACAACAGCCCTTAGGAAGCAATGTGGGTTTTTTGATTGCTTCTGTAGGCAAACCTGTACAAACCTGTGTCACAGATGCATTATTCAGAAGATGTATAACAGAATTATAATACATTAATATTTTAACCCCTTAAGATACTTTTAAGCAAAAAAGGGATTTAATACAGCCTGTGAAATTAAATCAGCAGTGCCAGAAAACGAGGCAAACTTCCAAAAAACACTAAAACTAACAAAGAGATGGTGGGTACTCAGTTTGTATAAAATACACCACAACTTCTGGCCACACTACATTTACAGCTGCCTTGCAACAATTTAGAGGAGGCTGACAGACCCCTGTCAAAATTGGATCCTTCCCATCCTAGCATCTTCTGTCAAACCACAAGGAGAAAATAATAAAAGAAAGAGGAAATAAAGAGAGAAAAAATTAGCTAATAAAAACCACACCATGAATTCATTTGGCCTATGGTGTCCTCCAGAGTTTTTGGGTTTGCCTCTTTTTACTCATGATTAATTCTTCTGCAGACATTATTGCGTATTATGGTACAATGGGGATTTTAGAATCAAACTGTTGTTGTAACCAAGTAAACATTGAATGGGATAACACAATACTGTATTTTGAAACTGCAAAATCAAGACTGCAACCAAACTGGCAAAACAATGAGGAGGTCAGACAAATAAGTAGAAAGTAAAAGCCACAAGCTGCACTATAAACTAACCACCTCCATTTAATTTTGATCCTTTTCCAAAAAGGTTCTGCTTCTCACCTCCCCAACCCTGAAAAAAAAGCACTCCAAAACCGCGAGTCAGCTACAGATGCCTTCAATTCTTCTCTTACTATGCAGAGAAGGTACTGAAGAAAACTCAACTTCACCCTGGGATTCAGTAACATTATTTAGGATAATTAGAGGCTATTTCAAAAACTTGAAGTAGGATCCCAGACAAATAAGCTTTTTCTCAGGAAGACTGTTACAGTTAAGAGCTACTGGATAATTTCCACCTGCCAGCATGAGAAGCCAGGCACTACCTCCAACATGACGAGCTGTGCCAGAATCTGTCTCACGAGGATCAAGAGAGCTCTGAAAGTAGTTGGCAAATAATTATACTCCTAGAAAAACTGGAATCTCAAAAGGCACGGAATGTGGGAGAGGGAAATCTATCAGGAATTAAGCTTCAGGCTTTTCAACACTTACTGCACCATTTGAATGACCTTTCCTGTCCTGCAGGGAACCAAAGACAGTACCAGCAGCTACAACCACATCCACAATCCAGTCATTCATAGCCTGTGGAACAAGTTAATGCTTGACATAGGTCTTCAAAAACATCTTGAATGCTAAGTTAAGTAGCACAGAAATTAAGTCTAAATACAAGCTATCACATTGCTTAGAGCATAAACCAGATGCCTGAAGGGGATGGAGAACGCAAGCACATCATTAGAAACAAAAATGCTGAGTCAGACTGATCTCTGATTCCTGTGAAGCAACACCTGATTGCATCTTGGCCTTTGCCCACTCAACCCTCAAAAGAGATTTATTCAGATGACAAGTAGGAGAGAGGAGCAGATATGGCATATCCACTCCTCTCCCACAGATGAATGTCTCATGGAAGCAGAAAAGGATGATTTTTGGATGGTGACAGTAAAACAGCTGTATATAAATAATGGTTTCCAAACTTCTTTTAACAACTAGGCTCCTGCATATTTTTCTAGTGGCAGTATGAAGTGTAAGTCTAACAAAGAAACTTGCTTTTCTTTTCAACAAATCCCTTAAAAGTCCATGACCTGGGTGTCTGTGATCCACATGCTACCCCGGCTGAAATCAGGTCTTCCAACTCCCTGTCCTGCTCAGCTCCAGTCACTGCCAACCCCTCAGTTCCCTTTTTGTCCCACGAGGCTACTGCCATCACACAACCGGTGGTGAAGCCAGGAAGACTTGCCTTATCCTATGTAGATAGTGTTTGACCGTTTCTCTCCTGAAATACATTTACAATATTTTTAAACAGTCAAGCCCAACAAGCACTTGCTCCCCACAGTAATCTCAGGCCATTCACTCCTGATTTCCACCAGACCCCACTCTAGCAGTTTTCGCCCACAGGAGGCAAGAAAACCACTACCTAGGACAAAATAAAATAACTCAGCTGAGTGATGAAACGAGAAATGTGAAAGGCTTGATCCATCTCCACCTAATGAATATGTGCTCTGCTCACTCTGGGACAACATTTAGAAACCTGTTCTATATAGTTCTCATGAGTTTTATAGCCCTGGGAGTGCTGCATCACAGACTTGACCCCTTTGGACTTGTCCAAATTCACAGCATCTCACCATGCACAACAAATGCTGACAGTAAAAGCCTATTTTCTTATTTAAAATAATAACTTCAGTAGATACAGTATTACATAAAGGAATTCAATTTTTATTATAGCTCTCACAGAAGGGCTTTGAATAATTGCTGCCTTGTAATCTTTCGAATCTTTCTTTTTTTGTTTCATAGCTGACTGACTGTTTTGTGGTTATGGGAGAGAAGGAAGGAGGATGAATAGGAATACGGAGTAACTCAAAATCAAACTGGAAAAGGGATACACCAGCAAATCCTACTCTTTCCTATTAGGAGAAGTATTTAAACAGAAACAGAGCTTCCCTTACAGGAAAGACAAATGAGAAATAAAGTGAAAGAATATAGTAAGATTGTTAAAAAATCCTTTAAGAATGGGTCCCTTCCAATTCAGCATATTCTATGATTCTATGAGCTGACTTGAGTAGTGCTTGCCTTAAAAAGTGAGACTATTCATTTTTAACCAAAAAACCCAATGTAATGTGGATATACAAGATGTTCAGAGATATAAAGCTAGACTGAGACATGCAGATTTCTGCTCCCTCTCCCAGACTAAGTGGATCCTAGGTGACGGCTTAGTTTTTATAAGCAAATTCACACATGCCCCAAGACCCTAGGAAAGACTTAAGATACATAGGACTCTGAGTAGAATGGTGATTACAAGACAGTAAACAATCTGTACATGTTGATTTATGATGAGAAGTCAAACCTTTCTTACTTCATACTGATTTTTATATATCAAGCTCCAAGCAGCAAATATTCTAATTAACTTTTTTTTTAGTGCAAAAACAAAAGCTATGTTTATTTTGGAGTGCTCCTGTGCCTATTTGTTTGCATAACATTATCTCAACTTTGAGCCAACTGAACAGAGTTTGCAGAACACAGGTATAGAGGCAATGCTCCAGCAATGTGCTCTGAAAAACGGACATTGCCTCTATTGTTCCTAAGAGAGGAGGTCGAACAAGCTCTTAGGCCCAGTGGGAATCGTGGTCTGACAAGCAGGGATAAGCACAAAAATCATGCAGTGCCTGAGGTTATAAACACAGTGTGCAACTGCTGCTCACAAAGCTTCAGATACACAGGGCACTGGCCATTATCACTGCACTTTATTTTCCCCACATGTCACCTGTGAAGCAAGATAAAACAGTACCAGGCAAAAAGAGGTGTGGTATCTTCAAGGACAGGTTAAATCAAACTGTGCCATGAAAACACCGTTTTCACACATGTATTTTTAGCATAATCCTAAGGATATAATTTTATCTTGTTCCCACACAGTGTCTTCTTATCAAGTCCTGCAGTCTGTGTTATAATTCAGGGCAAACAGCCCCAGCTGCTGCATGCTGCTGTGGCAAAGAAAATCCAGGACTGTTTATTGGCTTTCAAGCACCACAAAGTGAACTGCATTACTTGCATGAAAAATGTTACAGAAATATTCTTAAACTATTCCCCTTTTATTCCAAATAGGAAAGAAATCACCTCACAGAATTATAAATTCAGAGTAGGAGGACCAGATCTAAGCACAGCTCATTAAGTGATGTCATGATTTAAAAAAATTAATCATAGAATCACAGAAAGGTTTGGTCTGAAAGAGACATTGAAGATTATCTAATTCCAGCCTCCCTGCCACAGACACGGACACCTCCCACTAGACCAGACTGCTTAATGCCTCATCCAACCTGGCCTTGGAAACTTCCAGGGATGGGGGCATCCACAACTTCTCTAGGTAACTTGTTTCAGGGCCTTACCACCCCGTATAATCTCAGGGTTTAGTTATAAAAATAAGGTTGCAGCCTTCAAACTGACAAATTTCAAAGTGTGAGCTATGTCAAATCTCTACATAATTATTTGCCCAAGTCCACAGTCACTCTGAAGTTGTTCCAAATAGAGTGAAGGGCATTGTGTATTTGTATTTATATTTCAGGATTACACTGCAAGTGTGGCAGATCCAGGAAACAAATCACTGTAGCAGAGGGCATTAATAACATCTTCCTCCCCCACTTGTTTTTAACCAAGCATGAGAAATTTGGATATTTGTGGGGAAGTCCTTGTCATTGACAATATAAATACAAATTGTAATACTTTACAATGAGGTACTGTAATGAACAATCTCAAGGTTAAAAACCTTGGAGAAGGAACTGGATGTAAGCTGTGGATTCACTATTACAGGTGACAGTTATAGCGCCAGTATTCTCTAGAAAACAATCTGAAGTTTGCTATCATATTGCCGGAGTAAGTTCCATCACTCTGGAGTGAAATGATGGGATCACAGCACCTTCACTGCTGATTAAAAGTAAAACAGTGCTCCCCCTTAAAACATGACATATAAAAGCAATTAATAAGCACACACATGGGAATAAAAATGACTGGTACATCTGGAGATCAAAGAGGAAACCAACAGCAATGGAACTTCAAAGTGTTTCCTAACTGCTAAAGTTTTTACAAGGACATTTCCTTTCTCTTTTAATCCCTGATTAAATGTGTGCCAAATGGCCTGGCAGAAACTCCGTCACCAAACATGGAAAAAACATTTGATGCAGGTCTCTGGATACACAAGTGAATGCACACACATTTCTGAGAAGTGTCTCAGTTTTATCTTCTCCCAGAACCAGCAGGGCCAGTCTCACACACAACAAGTTTGCAGATAAAGCGCAGCAATAGGATTCCTTGCAATACTTCTGTCTAAGGCCCTCTTCTAGCCATGGTTTATGGTAGTTTCAGAGTGCTGGGGCAGCATCAGCAGGGCATGCACCTTCTCCTGAAGAGGCAGCTCATGGGGCCAGAGAGCTGCAGCTGCAAAAGCAAGGCTGTCATACTGCAAAGTAGACTTGACTGCCTTTGCCTCCACTTGCTTCCTTTCAAATGGGCAAAGGAATTGCCAGAAACAATACCTTCCTAATATGATTTTTTGCTAAAGCAGACTTATCCGAGGGATGCTGATGGCCCAGACCCCTTGCTACACTTTGAATAATCAGGCTCTGAGCCAGGCTGTGGGGGGCTGCTGACTGAGACTAGCACTTGGACAGCTTGCCTGGGCTCTACACTGAGAGGCTCCTTCAGAAGCTCATCAGCATGGCAATATATTAAAAAGCAAGTGAACACTTACTTGATGTCTGTGAAAAGTCAATAAACCTTTCATTGCAAAACCAGCATTAGGTAAACGCCTTTTATCTCAACACTACCATTTTTCTTCTCTACAATAAGAAAGCCATAGAGCTTTTCTACTTAACAGGTCTCTTGATCTGTGTAAATCCCTGCCTTCTTCATTCTCAGTTATTTTAATCGGTACATGCAAATTCTAAAGCATCCAAGCCTACAAACTGTGTGTATGGCTCAAGTCACATCTTCTTTCCACTAATCTGGTTTAAAAAAAGCACAAGATGTAAGGCTAACATTTTCATTTCATGTTCAAGATATGGGTCCTCTTAGAGGTATTACCAACTGCTTTCCTTTTCTCTGGTCTCCACCCACAAACAGCAGTAGTCTCCAGAAACTTGTCAGGGGTTTTGTTCATTTTGGGGTGTTTAGTTGTGTTTTAAGAGTTGAGTGAAATGTTTTAGTCCAGTGTCTTGCCTATTTTCTATAAAAGCAGAACATGAAGAATGAACACTTCCTATTAATCTGGCACTTCCCATTTTTAAAGTTTAATATAAATACAAGTATAATGCTTTTGGTTTTTTAACAAAATTATTGATTTTGAAGTCTTACATTTAAAGCAGTTCTCTAACATAGTAAATCCTAGCATGCCTGATTTCAACAAGATATACAATAGAATGAACTCATTAACACCCATAGCATCACATTCATAAAGCATGCATGAATGGAAACCAGTACGTGTTGTATTGGCTATAAAATCTGAAGAATGTAATTAATTAATTACTACATGTAAAACTGGTAGTGAAGTGGCACAAGACATTATTGGACTGGTATCCCAGCATTACTTTAATTAGATTTTATTTTGAAAGAGATCATTTGCAAGGGGAAAAAAAAAGATAGTGAATCCTGCAATCACAAGTGTATCGCCAAATTTTTGATGGCTCTCATACACGAGAGACCTACATCAAAATCTACCAGATGGCAAATGATTCTGAGTAACAACAAAGCCTCTTCTTGACCGGCAGTTAACGTCTGAATACTGTAGTCTTCTCCATGGCTTGATACTGCTCAAAGTTTTATCTTGTCATAATTGGAAGAAAAACAAGTGTTTATTTCAACTGGCTCTCCCCACTGTTTTAACTATTAACCAGAAGATTAATACTAACAGTTATTTTCTGCCACCTCTAAATATACTCTTTGATTCCACAAAGATTAATATAAAAGTGGTACCAAAAAAACCAAATGAGTTTGATTACCACACACACACAAAAAAAGCTTTGTCTGGGGAAAAACTAGAAGCATCATGTATGAACATCATACTCAGCCAATTTACTTGAAGAAGGAGGCCATTAAAAGATTTCATATTCAGACTTTACTTGACAAATACTTTTAAAAACCTAAAATTATTCTGCAGGCTGACGAGTAGAGCAGTATAAGTGGGAAGGTAAAAGCTACCTTCAGCTCTATTTAAAAATACCATTTTCCTACTTTATCAAAACAAGCTTTGGTGTATGTGACAACAGAACCTCTCCTTCTCCTCCAGCTGCCGTGCTCTGACTGAACTGATAGCCAAGTCATACTGCTACAGCAGGGGGAATTGTTCAAAACACTGCCCCTGTCCCATTTCCAAGGCAATATACCCTAAAGAGAAAGAGAAGCAAAGTGTTCCATGCCCCAGCCATCCTCAGCCCTCTCCTGGATGCCTGGAAACCCCGCTGTAAGGCTAAGCTTTAGCCAAATGACTGTGCTGACCATCCAGTTCACCATACGCTAAAACAGCCTTATAAACTGGTTGAACTTTCAACCTGAAGATAAAAGGCCCACTTCTGAGCTACACTGTCCCTAGGGTTTTCCTCTTCTAAATAATTCAGTCATGCACATCATAAGTGGATCATGAAATCATTTAACAGCATATTAAACCAAAAGAGCAAGCAGTTATGGCTATTTTTATACCTTGCCCAAACTAGGAATTATCCACCTGTTGCACTACAGTTTATTCACACTTACCCCTACATGGTTTCCATTTTCATGCTAAGATGGTGTTCTGAGAGAATTAAGTTATCTAAACAGCTGTATTCAAATATATCTGCATCCAGATTTCAGTGGAGGTAGAAGGGGGAACAAAACCAGAAAAAAACCTCAATATGCTAAACAAAGATATATCAAGTTCAGCATTCATTCAAAGCTTGTGCTAAAGAAATGCAACAAATGGTTTGCTGGAGCAGAGCCTTTTCACATTTCTACAAAGATGTTTTTTGTAACAACCAGTCAAGGACCAAAGTAGGCATTGCTGGGATTTCTGATCCGGCAGTAACCGTTGCTCCTTAGTGTTTTCAGAGATCATTAGCTCTCACTGCCAGAATATGCACAGGGAACCAGCCAACTACATTTCACAGCTGAGAGGAGCACGTGTCTCATTTTTTTCCCCTCAAAACACAACTAAGCTAATTATAAAACTTTCTTTTTTCTTCCCTAAACAAAAACATCATTAAATTTCACAGTAAAGTAGAAACCACCTAAGCTCTTCTCCCACACTGGTAACAAAAAATACCACCCTCGGGAGTAAAGAGGCAAGAGCACCTGGAACTGCAATGACCTGAGTGTTGCAGAACACAACATGCCCTGGGCTCTGCAGCAGAGGAACTGACCACTGATCTTCAATGACAAAGGTATGTTTTTCTGGAACGTGATGTTTGTGTTGATGAGTCACATTGGTTTAATTTCAGTAAAGTAAACTAAGTAAGGAGAGTGTTCAGAACTAGCTCATTAGCTGCCTTCAATAGTATATAAATGGTTCGCCTTTAGCTGCAGTTTCACAGTGAAACCCCTATCACTGCATTTCTTACCTTTTTAGAGGAGCCTCCCCCAGGGTTTTGAAGAAAATCACCTTTTCCCAACTGTTATATCTTGGATGTCAAAAATGATTACAAATTCACAAGCTAAAAAGGACAGTCTTTGTAGAATACCCCCCCGCCCCAGGCATTCCCATCGTAGTAGAATTGTCCTTGGATAGCTGGAAGGATCTTTCTCATGGAGCAATCTTGCAGCTGTTACCTCGCTTGCACATTCTCACAAGGCTGAGCTATTTTAGTTGGGACTTGCAATAAAATCTTTTCTTAAATATCTTTGGCCCAGCAAGAAGAAATTGAACCCCCAGGGATTAAAGTCCAGAAATAAAAAAATAAAATCTATACAACTAAACCACAATAAGTAAGCAGTGAATTTTCAGACAAACTGATGTCCTGGTGGAACCAGCTTTGCCTGCCCTTACAGTGAACTAACTACTCACATGAAAACATGTTCAAACTATTTCTCTATGACAACAGGATCAATTGTACCTTGCACTAGTAGGAGGTTATGATACAAGCCGGTACTGAGTGCGCAAGTTCAGCTGAAGTGACTCCAGTCCCCATGCTTGCTTCAAACATCTCCTTTGTCTGTTCTCTTGGACTACAAGCTCTTGAGAACAAAGACAATTCTCTGCTTCATATAAATACCAGGTTTAAAGTGATGTTGAGGCCTTTGGACTATAATTAAAATGTCAAACGAAAACAGCTACCAAGGAATACTAAAGGAACATTTTCACTTCATATTTTTAGGGTTTTGGGTTGGCTTGGGTTTTGGGGGGATTTTTTGCTTCTTTCCTTTTTAAAGGACATGTAGTACCATGTGCCTTAAAAAGAAGTAGTCATGGCTGTAGAACAGAAAAGTAAACAACAGCTTGAAACAGTCTTAACCTTATTTTATCAAAAACTCAATTAAAATCTCCCTATGAAGATAAGTCTGGTTTTTGTTAGAAGACTTATCATCTGTACAAGTTTCCTGCCAACAAGAATGCTTATGATACTCCATATCAACAACTTGATCTACTTTCTCTTCCTGCTGTCAAAAAATTAAATTTTATTATTTTACAAAGATGAGTATCATCACTATGACAACAAACCTATGACCTGGAGGATGCCATGAAATAACGTGGCAAGAAAAATCAACAAGAGGAAATAAAGAATGAAGAATGGTTTTGGAAGCACTTCTCTCTCTGGAAATGTTCCTTTTGCAACAAACTCACTTCAGGAAATCTGCTGGTCCACCTCACAAGGAACATTTTCTTCTCCCAAGTAACAAGTGATAGACCAAGTTGTGTCAGAGGAGTTTTAGATTGGATATTAGGAAACATCTTCACCAAAAGCGTTGTCAAGCACTGGAACAGGCTACCCAAGGAAGTGGTGGATTGCCATTCCTAGAAGTATTTTAAAAGTATATATGTGGCACTTAGGGACATGGTTTAATGGTCAACTTGGCAGTGTTGGGTTAATGGTTGGACTCAATGATCTTAAAGGTCTTTTCCAACCTAAAGGATTCTATGATTCTGTAACTTGCCTTTAAAGCAGTCAGGTCTTGAAGCAAAGGTCACCTCCAAGTTATTTTGGTTCCTCAGTTACAGCATTTTTAAGTGTGCTACAGCAGAACAAAGCCTGTACTTTGCACATGGGCATTTTTTAACTCAGAGCACAGGTGCCTTGAAAACATGTGACAAATCTGGAAAGAAACCAAGATGCATTCTCTTGTCATTCAGAATAGGCTTTGACTCCTTTTATGCACATGAAAAAGAAAAATGTGACCCTACTTTATATGCTCTAAATACCAATTAACTTTACATTCAACCCTCTTTTGCTTTTCATAACTTAAAACCTTTTCATATCTGTTTCATACCTTTTTTTTTAACGGCAGACAGAAATATTTCCTAAGGCTATCTAGATGTAATAAAGCATCTTTATCATCTTGAGTCATTCCACTTATTAAATCCTAAATCAGTGTCAAATTAATATTTATGGAAGAAGTGGATTTCCATGAGTATTTCACAGCTAACACTATAAATGTCATTCCCAGTCCATATTTCTAACTCCTCAGTCTCAGCTACTTTGTGAATGATAATCAGTTCACTACTGTTACTGTTCTATGACTATTGTGCTGCACGCACCACAAACAAGAAAATGCAATGGAAATTAAAAGGTATTTTTACATTATCACAAAGTTTTACGCTAACAGACAGTCTTATTTTTAATTCACGTAACCACTGAATTAATTTATAAAATGCATAGCCAGTAGAAAAGGCAGCTGGCATTTCTCTATAAGATAAGAACCGGGCTTAATATTTTTCAGCTTTTGTTTTAGACAGTTCATTTTGTCAAAACCTGTACTTCAGAGTAAACAAAATAACAGGGTGAATTTTCCCAAACACTTTGGCCACAACAAAAGAAAAAATGTTTTGAAAATGTTTGGCTTATTTGATTCAGACTCAGCAAAACAGTACACCAAAAAAACCTCTTAACAGTTTATTCCAGCAGTTCCCGAATAAACTATAAATATTTCCACAACATTAAATTTTCAAGCTCTTGTAATAAACACCTGCCCACTAACAAATTAATGTTAGATTTGCAAACCACTGCTCCTTTTTACTCTTCAGCCCTGGTCCCTCCCCAACTGTGGAGGATCTACATGATCCTGTTTGCACTACTCCTGTCCTACATGACAAGTCATGGAAATCCCAGTTTCCATACCCCATCTGAACCTGCTAAAGGATGGTGGCTGCTCAGGGCCTGCCATTGGAGTGCTGAGAATTGGCTCCAGGGCCCCTCCAAAAGGAATGAAAACCCTGCACACTGCCCTTAGTTCAAGCTTGCACAAAGTGGGAATGTAACTTCTGGCCCTGATTTGAGAACTTCACTTTCCTTTGCAAGGGGGAATAACACACTTTTGAAAATGTCAACACAATTAGCTTCACATACATCAGAATCAATTATTTTGACACATCAAAACCACTGCATTTAACCCAAAATTAAAAATTCAGTTTCCCTTTGTTTCAGTAAAAATAACCTTTGAATCACTTTCTTTTTCCTCCATCTTCCCGGTTTGATCAACGACTGGAAGCATTTATTTTGCATAAAGTAGATTTTTTTCTGATCCAAAATAAAGAGAAAAGCCGAACAAGAAGAATATCAGTAGTAAAGTAACAGCAGAAACATAATGTTAGTGCTTTTCATGGTCAAAGTTCTTCAACTAAAGAGGAAAAAAACCCCTCTTTTTCATTTGGATTACAATAATACTTGGATGACCCATCTAAGACAAGCTTTCCATTGTGCTCAGTAAAAGATACCATCCCAACTAACAAAAGACAAGGGCAAAAAGTAGGAGAGGAAACAAAAGCATGAAGATATTAAATAACTCACCCAAGGCCACCTGAACTTAGTGGAAGACAAGAGCCCATGATAAAGCCTGTGTGCTGTGCCTCCCATGCAGCAGCTCACACTGAGCCTAAAAGCCTTCTCTGGGAAGCTGTTCCTGAAGAAAAATACCAGATGTAAAAACTACATACAAGAAATTTAGAGAAAAATAAGTCAAGAGTCCTCCTCCACCAGCACTGCTACAACGGGACTTCCAGCTTCCAGCAAGGGGGAGCAATGCCGGGAAGTGCCAGGATGCCTTACACAGCTCAGAAGAGTAACTACAACCAAGAATGGTCTCTGTACCTACAGCAGCTTCCTCTGCAGTCTCAAACCCATTGTAACACAAGACCTACATGGTTAAATCTCACCCAAACTCTTAAATCTAAGTAACAAAAAGGTGATTTGTCTGTCTAGTTTTCAGAGTGTCTGTAATATAAATCCTGCCCTTCCAAGCTAAGCCAGGCAGACACGCCTGGAGACACTTCTTTGGGAATCAGAGTGTGTTTTGAGAAGCTAACAAACAGCCAAACATCATTGTATTCATCAAGGCATCTCCTTCTCTTGCACAGAGTTGCACTGCTTAGGTAATTTCATTTAAATAAAAACTCAGGGTCCCTTGGACAGCAACCTAATTTTGATTATTGAAATGACAACTTTAGAACATCAGTTCAAAACATACACAATTTCATTCATTTTGTGTTGCACATTCAAATAAAATAAAGAAGTAGCAAATCCAGAGTTTAAGTTATATGAAAGAAACTAACGTGCAATTGCAGGGGCCAACAAAACACAGATCAGCATGTTTGTCTGTCTTTCTCCACTACAGATCAGCAAAACACACGCTGAAATCACACTTGGGAAAGTGACTTAAAAGCAGTTTTCCCTCTTCCTGAACTTTCTGCATGCTCATTTTCATCAAGTCACAATAAGGCTAAGAAAAAACATTAGTACAAACTGAATTCACTTAGAGATAATTGAAGGAGACGACACAAAAATTCCAGGTTCTCTTTCAGCTCTATTTATCTAGCTTTGAGAAACTGCCATAAATGCATTTCACAAAATTAAAGTCATGTTGATTTTACAAGTAAACAGTGCTGTCTGCTTACAAATACAACTCTAAAGAAGCAATAACTTGATATTTAACAGGAAGCAACCAATTTTCTCCTCAGCCAGTAAATTCTAATACAGCAATGAACTTCTTTTCTATATATACACATTGATGTTGCCATTAATCATCAGGTACTGATTTCCTAGATGATGAATACCTATTTCTCCTATTACACTGCTGGGGCATTATTAAGATCTTCACTGACAACTGTCTTTGCTGAAGATTATAAACCAAATCCATCTTGCATTTTTCCCTCTGAAGAGAAAATTGTTTAGAGAATGTGATGTGTGTGTTCATTCATGCTGCTCCTTACAAGTCAATTTGCCTCTGGATTTTCACTTTGCAAGACTTGTAGAACTTAAGAGGATATGAGGCAAAAATTTGTGAATCAAACTTCCTAATTTTGTAGTGCTTTGCTTCTCCTATATTCCAAACCAGCAAGAGCCCTCACTCCTGTAGCTTTCTCTTATGTGAGCCCCATCTCCCCAGACTGTCCTTCTTGCTATGTATCTTCCTGCATACCCTTTCCTAGATAGTCTCTTCTTTTCTTTGGACAACAGCAGCTGTTTTCCAGGATTTTGCCTTTTTACCCTAGTACTCAGCTCTCTCTCCAAATCTCCTCTACCACATTGACTCCACATTGCAAGTAGTTTTTCCCTTCCAGCTGAGCACTTCATTATTTCAGAAGACAAATATCTACCATAAGATATTGAGCTCTCCAAAAGTTCTACATGCCACTCTAGTCAAGATTCTCAGTACATTAATGAAACAAACTTGGTTAGTTTCCCTCCATTCCCCTGCTTCTCCAACACCCTTTCACTCCTTCCTTTCCGTTTTTTTTTTGCCCCTTCCCCTAAGAAAAAAAAAAAAAAAAGAAAAAAGAAAAATCAAAATTAAACATAAGGGCGCTCTAGAATTTGTGAAGACAGTTTCCTTGTGCCCACACAGCATGCCTGGGTGGGTGACAGCACTAGAGCAAAACACACTGCCCATCTTCATTGCTTTCCCACACTGAAAACACAACACATGGCACAGCAGTCTCAGGAATTCCAGGCTTCTGCACCACAGTGTGCATATCTTTTGTGATTTGGGTATTTGGTATTTGACTCTGAAACAAAAGGGAAGCAGTGCAGAAACAAGGAAGCAAAATCACTCCAGCCAGACAAGCACATTAATCAAAATGTAACTGCACAGCAATCACTTACCTGCATGTAACATCTACAAACCCGAACAGCAATGAACAAGGGTAATAGAGCAAGGGATGAGAGTAATGGCACAGCTACGTTTTTTGGTTCACCTGACTGAGTGTACAACACACTAAACTTTTGAGATGTATTATTTCTTATTAAAAAAAAAAAAAACAAAACCAGAACAGTCTGCATCTATACTGCATAAAAAGTAACTTCAGAAGAGAAAAATTACTGCAAATACTTCTATCTTTATTTCAAAAACAACACCAGAACAGCCAGCAACAGGACAAACTGTCGACCCATCTAATTAACACAGCTATTTAAGAACCAATTGGTACAACTGAACATCCTTCCCATATACCAGTAGAGGACATTTTTAAAATAAGTCCAGCTCAAGCCACACTGGAAACCAAGGGTCTCCACTTAACTCACAGAGGGTTTTTATTTAAATCAGAAAAACAGTCAGAACATCTAGTGACTTGAACACCAACAGAGCAGACTGGATATAAAGGCAGTGGGAAACAAGGTCATTTTGGCCTCCAGCAGCCTTCCCCTGAAGCGACAGCGGCCCTGAGGAGCTTGGCAGAAGGAAGTAAGGACTGGCTGGGGTGCACAGCAGGCACAGGGCAGCAGCTCCTGGCACCTGGCTCCCTGCTGTGCCCACCCAGCCAGCCCTGCTGCCCCCCTGCCCTTCCCAGGCTGCAGCATTTTAGAAGGGATTACCTGGGTGAAGGACAAAGCGCTCATTTGTGTGTGCTTTGTTTTAGCACTGTAACCACCATCTGTACTGCAGAGATCTCTGGGTATCCTTACCAACAACATGGTAAGTAATAAAAAGTACAACTGAGAAATAGGAAAAATAGCCTCCTTGGTAAGGGTTATTTTTTCCCTCTTTGTGTGACAAAATATCAAATGAGGTCTAAAGACGTATTCTTTCCCTCCACAGCTACCCATCAGGCTTTGATTTAAAAAGCATCCATATTCAGAATAGAAAAGGACATACTGAAATTCAAACAGGGGATTAAATCCAGCTCTTACAGGGTTTAACACCAGGAAAATATTAACAGGCTTGTCTTGAATAACAATGTCCTTAAGACTAAAAGTGCTTTCATGAACTGGGGCCATGAGGGAACCATAACCCTGATGATTGGGCAGGTGGAATGGGCAGTTAGAATAAAAGAAATTGTAAATTACTATTAACATCAGTAACTGCAGGAGTCTATTTATGTGTTTTGGTTCATTTTGTTCCACATTTATGTGCCTTGCAATCAGCAAGAGGAGATGTGTTCATGCAAATGAGTGATTTGACTCAGAAGGGTTTCAATCCTGCCTGCTAAGAGAAGTTACACCATGCTGCAACCAACAGCTTACAAAGGAACAGAAAGAATAAATGTCAATGAATTACAAAAACTGGTACTGAATAAATATATGCTAAGTACACATCCAACACTGTTACACAGGCACAGGTGCTGTGAAATCTTGACACTCAAGTATATAAAGCAAGGAAACTGATGAAACAAAACACATATGCCTAATTTATTTTGCTCTTTAACCAGTCTTCCTTACCTGCCCAGTCAACATGAAAAATTAACACACACATACAAAAACCCCCCAAAACCCCACACTCTATTACTGCAATACACATCTCAATTTACTCACAAGGACACATGCTAATACAGCCATACCATTTCCACTGGCCCTCACAACATGATTCACTGTGAACTATGATTTATGGTTCTGTACTGGATGCATATTATATTGTAGTCAGAAAGCATTCACAACCAGATGAGCTAGATCACTCTGGCCACCACTCTTACACCAAAGCCCTTTACATTCTTCTGGCATCAAAAAAAGAAAAAAATTAAAGCAACTATAAATCTAACTGGTCCCCATTTAACTGCTTTATATTAACAGGCAAACATTCATTTTCACATTGTCACAGACACAAAGCTGGACTGAGACACAACCCTCCACTGAGCCCCTAGGCACTTTTAAAAGAAAATGCAAAACAACTTCATAAGGAAAAAGCCCACAGCCAAAGGTAATTATTACTCTTTTACTTTGGGTCCCAGGAAAACAATGCAATAATGCTGATGGGTGGACTGAACTGAGAAGTTAGTACCAGATCCCATGGAATAAGATAGTAATCGCATTTCTCCTGCAATGCAGTTCACAGGAACACCAGGCCATGGTTCCATCCTGCATCACATGCAGGGACTCCCAAGGCTGCCCAAGAGCTGCCCTGGGCACCCACTCCCACAGCATGGGTTAGCCAGCCTTGCTTGGTGCATTGCATCCAAAAAGCCCTGGAAGCTCCAGCAAACAACATTCAGAGGAGGAAAAGAGGGCAGCAGCCTGATGCCACCTGTTAGACTTCAGTGCTGCAAGGATTGTAGCTGGTATGGAGGAGGTAGCAACCATCTGCCATTGCCACAAGTGAGCGTGCAGAACATCACCAGCTCAGAGCAGACAAACAGCAGGGAAAGAGCAGGCATCTTCCTGATAAAACAGACAATTGTTGATGGGCCTGATTACTCCTAAGGTTACCTAACACTCTCCACCTTGTACAAATTAAGTGTTGTCTTTCACCAGCTGAATCTCAAATCAGACTGATCTGCAATTTACAAGAATGACATTAGAGGGGGAAAATGCCCAGCTCTTCTTCCTTGTCTTCATGTGTCAGAAAAACACGATGACCTCCTCTTTGATCCATTCTTGCAGATACGTAATACTAAGGACTCTTCAAAACAAAAGCCTTTTAAATCAGGTTCCAAGTAACACTCTTTTCTCCATGTCTCAGTTACTATGCCTATAAAATTAAAGATATGCCCTCAGTTTGCAGGCACAAGTAATTATTGCCTGAGCAACACTAAGCTATTATACTAATGCAAACCAAGGGAAAGCTCATGAGTTAGTTAATAATCCTATCCTGAAAGCATCACTCCAACAGCACATAGGAAATACGGCCTGGGGTACGCACACAAAAATGACAAAAACAAATAAGAGATGATCATTAGGTAAAGAGCCACTCCTGCTGATGCCTTAGGATTTTAGCTTTTATATTTTCATATGTTTGTAATCCTGCGATTCTTTAGTGTATAACTCTGAGCTCCATGTAGAATGTTAGCAACTGCTTTTCCCATTTTGGTCAGACACAATAATTCCTCTCTACGCCTGAGAATCAAGGACACCTCACTGTTTCAGGCCCTGAGAAATGTAAACAAAAGTGAGCTGGGGAGGAGCAAACTAAGAGAATGCGACTGCACTGCCTGAAGCTGTAATTGGACAATTAACCTCTGATATGCAAATAGACAAAACTTATATCTGTCCCAAAAACGTGTGACTGTGTCCATCCTGGGTGCAGTCGCTGCGAGACTCGTGCACTGCCCAAGGTGTGCCCTGTGAAGGCCTTTCCATAAATACCTGCCCTTTATCCTTTCACTCTGCCTAGCCTCTGTTCCAGGTCAGCCTCTACAAGGCATCACTGCATGCTGGTTAAATATGAGTCTCAGAGAAAACATTCAGTGTGGCAAATGTAACCAGAAAGGAGAGCATTAAAACATATACACATGGTAACCCATGGCATGACCACCCGGGCAATAATCTGCTATATTCTTCCTTCCAAGAGCTGACTTCACCACCACACTGATGATCTTTCAACGTAGGAAAAGCTGTTTGTTTATGGAAAAAAAAGGAATACATCCCTGCTCAATTATTTAGGTGAGTTTTAAAGAAAAACACCACACATGGCAAAATGCCCCACGTCCGAGCCCTCACGAGGCTGAGAACTGCCTCCCCAAGCGAGCAGGAGCTACAGCTCTGCTGGCTCCGACACAGAGCAGCCCTGGAAGACCCCAGAGGCCAAGGAGTGGGCCTGCTCACAGGCTGGATGAAGGAGCAGCTCTTCTTTCCTGGCCCTCACAAAGCAAACAGAAATTACATGGAAATAGTAAGGGAAGAAATATTCAGCATGTTCTTCCAAAACATGTGGGAGAAGAGCCAAGAGAGAGTGCGCTGTGTGGAGAGCTGGAAAGAAAGATGCCAAACAGCTCTGGCACAAGCTTCCCGTACTGCAAGACAGCAGTACCAGCACAGCTCTGGGTAAATAGAAAAATGCCTCGATACTATATGGTCTGATGCTGGGACACAGCATCAGACCTACAGACCACTACATACCTCAAATACTGCTTTTCTTAAATTAGTGTAACAAGAATGAGGGAATATAAGCAACAACCAAACCCGTTCTGCAAGATTTAACAGCATACAATGCAGAATACAGCAATTTTTCAGTGGATTAACTCTCATCTACACAGAGGGGTCAGACTAAGCTTAGACAATAAATGAAATTAATCTGAGCATCTAGCAATTCTGACAAGGCAAAAGCAAGCCTTAAGCAGCAATATTAACTTACTTCAGGCTCTCCCTAAATACTGCTTTTAATTCCTCTTTTTTAATGCTTCAGTTATTTTAAATACATAGAAATGCAAAGAAAAGAATCCATGTTTATCTGTGCCTTCCTGAGAATCAAAATTGTTTAATTACAAATTTCCATATTAAAGGCTAAGATACTTATCTGGTTCACCTCAGTCATATAAAACCACTATATAATCATGTTCATGAAACATCCAAGGAAAAGAGATGCACACCTTATACCAGAAATTTAAGATAAAGTATCTTGGAAGAAGGAATTAATTAAAAATCCAGCCTAAATGAATTCCAGTAAGATTTTGCTGATTGACTTAAATGGACTTTGGATTGCATGTTTACTAGCTGTGCTCTCAGAAACCAGCAGTGAACATTAATTAACAAACGTGTTTTGATTTAGAGTACTCTCATTTTCAATGTACTGTTCAGCTCCACTGCACTGTTCCCCTATGAGTACTTACAACCAATTTTACACTTGAACTTGCCAACAATCAGCGCTTTCCCACTTAGGGGATTTCAAACCAAAGTCTTTTAGCAAGTTAAATATTTTAAGTCTTGGGGGGAGGGGAGGGAGGGTAGAAATCGGGAAGCATGCAGTATTCAAACAGTCCCTCCTATTTCAAGAAGCAAACAACACAACCACAAAAGGATTCTCAGTTTTCCATTCATCTCCCTCACCACCAGGAACCGTCTGGGTCAGCGCCTGCTGACTGCCTCCGCAGCAATTTACAGCACAGTACAGGTTTGAATATTGTCCTTTGTATGCACAGGATGAAGGACTGCAGGGACTGTGGAGGTAACAGTACCATGTGATTTATTTCATTAAAAGCCACAGATAACAAAGAAAAGGTATTTACAAATGCTGTTTTCTTTACTCAAGATGAAAAGAAAAAAAATAGGTACAAAAAGCAAAAAAGCTTCTTCTGTCCTTCATAATTCAAGTTAAATTGGAGAAACAACCAGCAGCTCATAAGGTATCCAGTGATTGCTTTGTTCCTTAGGAATATAAATATGTGATAGCTGCAGATGATGCTTCTTTAAATGAGACTTGATCTTAAGAGTTACTTTAAGAGCTGTTTTTAGTAAACAGCTAGACTATGACCATACAGGTTCACATAGTGAGCATCCCAGAAGGATGTTCTGGGTCTTCATCTGGCACCTGCAAATGCTGAGGTGCTTCCACCAACAGCCCATACAGACAATAGCCACTCCAAGGGGAACCTCTGTGCTAACACTGATGTGCAGCCTGGGGTACTCAGGCAGGCAGGAGTACAGACGAAGCCATGATCTCACAGCTGCCTAAGCTTCCCAAGCCTCGGTGGCTCCAAGGAACATGCACAAATATCAATCATTTGGTCAATGAATCTTTGCTATATTTGCTACCCTCAAAGAAAGGAAAAACACTAGAATCGTAAAGGAACAGAACTGATTTAAACAAAGCTGGAAATGCTGTCTATGGATCTTCAATTGGTTTTAAACATGGTCTCCCTTCCGATTATCCTGAGCAGAGCCACAATAAATATTTAGGATAGTTACTGCACTCAGGTTTGGAGGCAGTCCTAAAGCCACTATGCTTTGATACACAAGCTCCCTCTGCCAGACTACAAACAAACAAAATACTAATACTTCAGTCCCCACAGCCAAGAAGGGTCCAAAAACCAAAACACAGCATGTGTGCTGCTCTGACAGGAGGGTCTTACCAGGTCCCAAAAGCCAGCACTGAGGGCAGCAGAACACATTTACACAGAGCTCTGGAGGCCACAACTCCCCATGGCTGTGAGGAGCAAAGATCTCTCCCTCCCTTCAGCAGAATGGTCTCCTCCTACCTTGAAAAAGGAAACCACCAAAAGGGGGAAAAAAAAAAAAAAAGGAAAAAAAATCCCTATAGTCTGACTAAACAACATTCTGGATGCCTGGTCTATGCCCAGCCTACCAACCACAACTGAAGCCTTATGGAGACCTGGGGACACTCTTCTTACATGAAAGAAAGTGCTACGTCAGGCAGGAAGAGTTGAACTCTGCCGTCCAGAGGGGAAAGCAGCCCAACCTCCTGAGTAAATTCTCCCAGACCATGCTGCCTCCTACCAACCTTAAGGTGGGGGCTGGAAGAGTAAGAAAATAAAAGACAGGATGCTAGTGCAGCACTGATAGGAGACAGTGCTGTACTGGCTTTAAATTCCTGCCTCTTTGGGGAAAGCTCTCACTGCTATTATACGGATTTTCTTCCAACGTTACCATCAAAACATGATTAGGCAGGTGGAAATACTAAATTTTCAGTTTGTTTACATTCTACATTTGACAACGGTTTATTCATAGCCAGAACTACTCCCCTGAGGAGCATTAATCAATTTCCTTTACCGTATATGTATTTCTCACACAGTTTGCAGGCAGAAAAAATATTTTCAAGTGACATAAAGTGATTGCAAGAAAACCCACAAAAATCAAAGAGAATGACTTAGATGTCTTGCCTCTTTGTTTATTTTTTCCCTAGTATTAAAAAGAAACCCCTGAAAATACATTGCTATATATCAATTTGCTTCTATCCCAGTAATTACTTTTAAAGGATAAGAAAGTTATAAAACAGGCCAAGAATAATCAAAGTGTTATTTCAAAGGTCTTTTAAAGGCTTTTTTCCATCAAGAATACTCTGAAAGGACTGGACTAAATAGCTTCCTTGCCCATGTGTACAATACAAATAACTCAACAGAAAAAGAGGCTTTACGCCACATTAGTGTTTAACCTGCTATAAGAAATTTTTATTTCAATTCTACTGTGATTGTGAAGCATCACAGAGCAAATACATGTATGTAATAAACCAACTAATATCTGTACCACAGCAGTTAGCTATCTTCTCCCCTTACGTGCAGAAAAATCAAGTTCTCTTCATTTACAGTTTTAGAATAGTTTTGCTCACTCCACCATCCATCTCTTTGCTCTCTTTGGCAAATTGACTCAAGGCACCTGCAGGAGTTAAACAGTTCCCTGACATTGCAATTTTATTCTTTACACATCACAAAATAGATTGTTGCAGCCATTAGATGAATCTCCTCATCAGTTAACTAGTCACCTCTCAAGAAACAGTCTAGAGACAGAGAGCAGGGTAGTGGAGGTGGGAGTACAACAAGTCATCAAAGGAAAAAGGAGCAGAAGAATGCAATTGTTTTTTCCCCTTTTATAAGGAAAGAAAAGGCAAGGGGAGAAGGGACACTCGGCCATGACAACGCTCTGATACCCCATTACTCCTTCTGTCTTGAGGGCTCGTTACAGGCTGCAAAAAGGGAGGCTCTTGGCGCTCCCAGCTGCCTGGCAGGACACAGCTCAGGAGCAGGATGAACAGCTCGAGTGCTGACTCGGCATGTTTCGGTTCGCTCAGCTGCCCAGTCTCACTTTCAGCAAGACAGTCCAATATTGTCACAACTGACCACGCAAAATCCTACTGCACCTCAGCAGAGGAGGAGGTGGCACCTATTTCCCCAGAGCCCCAGCAGTGAGAACAGTAAACAAGATCACACTTTTGATGTGTAAACACTTGTCAAGTTCAGCTCACCCAATTGCTCAAATTCAGACCTTGGTGACTGCCCAGGACCCAGGGATCAAAACCCAGCCTAGGAGAGCTGAGCATTTGATTATTCTTTCCCTACTGATTGGCATTTTGGCTTTCCTTGTGTTGCTTCTTTTCAAGACACTAACACACAACAGCTACATGCTGCAAAGCCCTAGAGTCCCCAAGGTATCCTTAACTTCATATACATGGCTTGTCCAAGGTCTCCTCAAGCAATACTGCACTCCAGGATAGTTTTGTTTTCTATGTTAGCAGCTTAATAAACTGTTTAATTAATTGTATTAAGCCAAAGAGAGCAAGCAAGTCTATTAATAAACATCATTTTATAACAGAATATTGCATACCTTAGGTTACTTCATAAAACTTGAACATAATTGAAGAAGAAATTACACTCATATGTCTAAGTTTGAAAAATGGGCTGTCCAGCAGCACTCTAAGGATTGCCTCAGATTTTCATGGCAAGCAAAAAGTGAGATTTAATTTTTTAAATGCTGGTGATTGTTACAGAGTATCTAGGCTGAAAAATTAAAACAGCTTCTTGCAAACAATCATGTACACATGATAAAAACCCTACCACAAACACCATTTGAAGATTTTGCTGTATGTATTATGCTACACAACTCTCTCTTGCTTCTGGCCATCTTTAAAAACCCTTGCAACACACAAACACAAGCTGTCTGTACATCCACAAAGCAACATGGCCCACCTGGAAGTACAAAACAGTTGGCATTGCAGCCTTGCACTGTCCCCTCTCCCATTTCCCCCTCACATACACACATCAGGGCTTTGTTGGGACTAGCTCTAACTTGGCCGCAGGCTGGACACTCAATAGGAAGCACAGCATCCTCATGTCCCTGTTCTCCACAGAGGCCAGCCGTGCTCTCCCCCAAACCCCTCTGCAGCGAGATCCAAGGCTCAGTAACAGGGAACCATCACGGGCTCGATTCAAGGGCACACTGTCTCTTGCTCTCAGCTGAAATGCTGAGACAAATGCACCCAGAAGAGGCTGTTAATTGTTTCATGAAAGTGCAACAAACTAAGTACATCTATCTATGTGAAGAAATATTGACTAGTTGTCAGGAGGGTTTAACCAAACCATTAGGGTTTTGGGAAGAAGTAAATGCACTCTCCCTCATTTCTTAATCCATTTGCTTTTATCTGTAACAAGGCATTAGCACTAAGAAGATGTATTATCTCTGTCTTAATTATCTTTGCTACAGACTATGAAAAACTCTGTAAGAATTAACAATACCTCTATTTCACCTAAACGATACATGCCTGTGAAAACACGCTACCCCTGGGGTGTGCTGAGTGGGTAATGACACGATATTGCACATGCCATTTTTTTTCCCCTCACAATCAATTAAAAAGAAACAGCTCTACAGTTGTTTCCCCTTAAGGGGAAGACAGGCACATTTACAGCATGACATTCTCTGCTGTGGACAAAGAACTGAGCTGTGCCTACACATCACCCGATCCCAATACTCTGCCACCAGAGCTGCCCACCTTAGCCCAGCCATGCGACCTTTGAGGAACTACATTCATCTGATCCAGTAAACCACAGCTCATTGGTGATAGAGCCATGGCTCCCAGAAAAGGGCTGGAAGACCAAGATGATTTATCAGCTCAGCAGTATGCTTTCTTAGAATTTTTCACAACTGAGACTTGTCTGAAGTTTGCTGCCTAGAGAATAGGAATCAAATAGCAAAGCTTTGTGTGCAGGTAAGCAAAATTACAGTCCTGCTCACCCAAAAACTTCAGCAGAAAACAGAATTTTTCAGAGACAATAGGATCGAATGGAACCACAAATACTCTCCTAATGCCAAGAAGATGAGGAGCTTTTTGCAATTGAGTTTAGATGCTTTTTATTTTATCTTCTTTACACCACGTAAAAGCTTTATAACGTTAATGTAAACCCATTACTTGTGAAAGTGAGAATCCACGGCTATCAGTGTGAACCTACGCAGGCTGTGAGCAAGCTGAAAAAGCAAAACTGATGCTGACTTTGTTGTGATCATCATCAAGATTTTTTCAGCAGATTACACTGCTGTTAGGTAAACTCTGACTAAACAGTTGAGAAAATATTTTTAGCTGTCTTTGAACTTTATGTTCAGAAGTCATTCACAGTGAAGACCAAGCCATGAAACCATCTATTGCTAATTTTGCTCACTAGCAAAAGCTTGCCTTTTTCAGTTGCTTTTACATTTGCCAGCTTTCAACTCTGAGGTGAAATTTTCCCTATCAGGTACCCGCCTTTAAAGAACAAAAAAATTTCAAAATACCAAAATAATTCAGCAGGAAAGCTAGGAAAAATAAGTTGCCTTGCCAACATCTGGAGAAAGGTCAGGAGAAAGTTTCAAAGACATAATTGCACGCAAGAACCTGCACTTTGAATGCCTGACTTTGCAACCTTACTCTAAGACTATCTGAAACAGTTTTTTGTGTGTCATGTACTATTAGATAGGAAGTCATGTACCAGTTGAGTTCACATCAGCTTGTAGTTTAAAGAATATGTAGTGAAAAGCATATAATGCTGTTGCTGAAAGTTGTGTTTTCCCAAGAAGTAGGCAGAGACAGGGCAATCATTTGTAGAAAGCTTGTAAGAATTAGGCCCTGGAACATTTGTCTTTGCTTTCTGAAACCTGTTTCTATTCAAAAAAATTTATTGCACATATAGCCAAAGAGTTAAAGAACTCCTTAGTTACGTACATTTCACAGTTGATATCTACCCTTGACCAGGAAACAAAGCAAAGAGTATCTCTGATGCCTGCTCTTCCCGGCAGCCTTCCAGGATCATCAAGATCACGTAATAGTCACATCCAGCATGAACAGCAAGGCAAGGGGAAAGGAAATGAAGAATCATCTCTTGCCATCTTTGTGCTGTAGCAAACCCAGCAGAAGCTGAGTGTGTTAAGAAACAGAATGAGTAAGCAGTTAAGTGGGTGGTTCAATATGTTCATTTTCCTCCACTATTTCCATTTTAAGTGTCAGCTTCTCAAAATGTATTTAATTTGTACTATAAATTTTGATTCCCAAACTCTTACCATGCTGTTCAATGAAACAGTCTGTACATACACATGTAAAAGGAAATACTGCACAAAGCCATAATGACAGCAAAGGCCTTTGTATGAAATCTGTTGCAACTACATTTACTTCCAGACCTAAAAAATGGTAAAAGGTTTTTTGGCTGGATGGATCTAAAGATAAATGAGAAGCAACCCCCTACCATCTTCCCTTCTCTGTGCAGTCTGCACTAAGCATTCATCCAACAACAGCAGCAGACTGCTGACAGTGTAATTAAAGAGGCTTCTGAAAGCTCTTAATCACAATTGTAGCCTCCATTATAACAATATCCTTCTGACTCCTCATTAAAGCACAGCACTATGTTGGAATAACCATATTCCATCACTCCAGTTATTTAACCTTTGGTATGTCCTGTAAATGCAACAGAATTAATGAAAATGCTATTCTCAAGATAGCTCCATTGTAACATGCAGAACCCAAAGAAGGGCTCCTTGTAACAGCCAGATGAAAAATCGCTTGCCATAGCCCCAGGAAGAATGAGAGCATTGGTAAAAGCCCTCTCCTCTCTGCCCCCACCATGGCAGAGTCTCACCCACCCTACTCGTGGCTACTTCAGCAATATGCAATTTAATTACAGAGAAAGGGGTCAAATGTGGGAAAACATCCGTACCTGAGTGAGCAGGAGAGAAGCAAAATGGAGGACAGAACATGGCATATGGTACCCAGTAAACAACCACAGCAGGGGAGTTTGCCAAACTGTTCCCCTGCCAGCCTCGTGCCCACCTCAACAGGTTTCCCACAAGACCAGACAGCACTGTAGTCAAGGGTGCCCACTGCGGTCTTGTCCTACAGCTACGAACCATAAATATCTGCCTACAGCAACAGAAGCACATCCACTGCAGCAGAATCCCTGTAAAAATCTAGTATGTTAGGCATTTGCTTCAACCAAACCTCAGGAGGCTCAGGCTGGCATGGCAGTCAATGAACTCCTTTCATCTCATAGGTAGATAAAGACAGTTCCCTAACGCTTCAGGATGAAGCAGTAAGCAGATTGTTCTCATCTGCACACCACCTGTACTGACGGAGCCAGAGGGAGAGCATAAAAAGCAGGTTCTCATAAGTTAGAATTGTAACTAACAGTAAACAAGATCATAATGAAAGGTAGAAAAACCTCCTGATCCAAGCTCAGAACACATCCCTACATAGATAGTAAAGGGGGAGAAAATCCCTAATGATACATTGCACACCATCAAAACCCATTACTCACTCTAGCTGAACGGGAAAGTGGAATTCTGCAAGCTTGTCATAGAGAGGGATATACTGTATAAGCCATAAATCTAATTGTCACTTCGCTTTGGAAATGTGACTAAAAAACGGCAAATAAATATTAAAAAATTGATTGCAGACTTAAAGCTTCAGTAACTACAAAAACTGTTAAACCTCTTGTATTTACATTGTTAAAAACACAGTATCTCTTTGTGCCATCCAAATACTGCTGCAGAAGTGGAGTATTTGAAAATGTACAAACAAAGTTACTCATTATCAATACTATGGTCAGTCCTTCAGGTCTTGTTCTAGATCAAGCATGTACTCGGGCAGAATCAGTACTGCATTAGGAGAGCTGCAGGTTCACCTCCTGAACTGCAGAGTCCAGCAAAAGGAACAGGGGTGACAAAAACTGCATGAGCAAAGTTTGGGATTTTTCTTACTTTCAGACATGGCTCTCTTCTGCTCCACTGACTTTTCTTTCAGAGCATTACTAACTGAGTTGGAGGGTAACAGAAAGAAAAGCCACGATTTTTTTCACTGACAGCATGTTTTCCTCCCTGCCCATCAAGAGACAAGGATGATTCACTTCTCTGCTGGTAAGGCTGGAGGACAGCCTGATGAACAGAACTATTAGGATTAACTGGGTGTTCCATAATCAAGAGTTTTATGGGCATTCCTCCCTAGCTTTGCAACATACGTGAAACCTTGAGCGTGCTAAGAACTCTGGCAGTTTTTAGCAGGTATTCCCTGCTAGCACTGAAGCATGAGTCTTACATATGAATCAGTTTACTTTTCCAATGCTCACAAATCGAGAGGGATCTCCAAATCCTGTTTGCTGACAGCTGCTGCTAAACTCTAGTCCACAATTATCCCATTATTATACTTTAATAATTTATGTTGATTAAAATTATTTTCTGCAAGTATTTGCAACATCCTTATTAGCAGTGCATCTGTTATGGTGGTTTCCCATTCAGGTTTCCACATCTGTACCAGTCAGTGACTTCAAAAACTGCAGGTTAAGGATCAGCTGAAGCATGAACTCAGTTACAACTTCTGTATGTGACGAACCCCCTGATTTGAGACTGAAAAAATATTCTACTTTGTGAAAACATTGCCATCTGCCTAGCACTCCATTTTTTTATGAGCTGCAAAACTGCTCCTCTTGCAGTACTTCACCCTTTTTATCCTGTTTGTGTGAATACTGGACAAAGACATGTAACCACAGTCGGTACAGAGAGAAGTCAAATAGTTCAGTCCTCAAATAGATTTCCTATAATCCGAATTCTAACCTGCTGCTTGTTCCTAAAAGCTATGTCACTTCTTCACAAAATCAAGTTATTGCCCACAGAGCCACAAAAGTTACACTCCTTTACCACAACTCACCCTGAATTTTTCAAATGCAGTACTAAATTGTGAGCATAACAGTTGTCTGCAGGCTCCAGAGTACACAGTGTAACAAATTTAAAAGGTTTTTTTAAAAGACGTAAGTACTTTGCATAAGCCTAGATTTCTTTACCAAGCCACTTAAGACTACTGTGAACTTAAGGCCATTTAGGACACCAGAAAACAGCAAAGACTGAAGCAATAATTTCATTTATTTTTATTTGTAAGGAAAAAGTTACTTCTATCTGTTGCAAAACCTCATTAAAAGTTTAATGATGACACACACCCCTAGAGAAGTCCACCCCAAGTGATACTCAACATGGTTTGCTTGTCTTTTTGTTCAGCAGAAGAGTAAGAAGCCAAAGTACACCTTGGAGCTGGGCAAAAGGTACTTGTGCAGTCTGTGTACGCAGAGTGTCAGTAACTCTGTTGACCTTGCTGATGGAGTCTGTACTCTTCATACTCATTCGGAGCCACTGGACTTTGAATGTGTAAAGAATCAAACAGATGACCTGCTACACATGGGCTCACAACGGACAGGTTCCAAGCAAAGTCTCGACCCACATCATGTTGAAGACACTTTTAGATCATATAACGTTTCATATTTCTAGTTTCTGTCAAATCACTTGTTCATGTTGATATCAGAATAGGGATAAACAAATGCAACTGCTTGTTTTTAAATCTATATACGTTGAGTTTTAAATGAACGTCTGTGTCAGGCAAATCAGTCTCACATCCTTTTTTTATTTACTGCACATCTCAAATATCATCACATCTATAAGAACAGCTTTACTGCTGAGTATGTGCTACATGTAGCTATATTTCACATCGTGTTTTGGGCTTTATCCTGACAGTATTAACTTGCTCAAATCAGTTTTGACTAGAGCATGGAATTCACTTCTTAACTCTAGAAAAATAGGCCAAATAAATGCAAGATTAAGATTATAAAGTAGTGAGAAAGTATGTATATTTTTATACTTTACATGGTATTCTCTGGATATGTTTGCCCATACACAGTGACTTTTTTCACCAATTAAGAAAATTGCCAACTCAGAAAATGAATGTCAGAAAGAGGTCTAAGTACATGACCAGAGTCATTTAAGTTGGAAAAGACCTTCAAGATCATCAAGTCCAACTGTAATAATACATTGGCATTACAACATAAATGTTTATCCTTGTTTAATAAATTTATCATTCCTGCTATGGACAAATAGAAAACGTTACTCCATCTCTACTTCCTTCCTGATTCTGACGGGAGCTGCACACAAAGGTGGGGGTCCTTTTACTCCTTGCCTATACATACTAAGGCTTTAGATCACAGGGAACACCCCCATGGATCAGCAATAAAGCGGTTTTACTGAATCCATAGATTTATCTGTTGCTCATGGCAAACATCAGAGCTGATTTTACTTGCTTCTAGAAACAGTGACATAAAACTTTACAAAGATGACATATCCAAACCAGGATTTTTGCACACATTAACAGAGGATGCAGCACTCAAGAATGAGCTCTGTATTCAAAAGTTGAGTGTGAAGACTGCAAAGATGTACCTACCTCAGTCATTTACCAGGACACTGAGAAGATTCTTCTTTTAACATTAACAATCATTGCTGAGCCACAGGCTTACCAAATGTTTCTAACCCGACATTAGAATTGTCCATAAAACTGCGCAAAGATACTTGAGCTGTAAGCAACCTAAAGGTGATATTTAGTGTCCATGTGGGCAAATTGTTTCAACACCCTGTCTCAGTCTTATTTTTAAAAATGTCTGCATTAGTATCTATGAAGTCTCATCCACAAGTGTGCAGTGGCTAAAAAAGGCAGTATCTGGCTTAGTCTACCTTTGGAGTGATTTACATCACAAATTCGGTGGGAGATCGTCTGGTTGACGCAGAGGGCAAAGAACAGAGCCAGGCATATATATGGAGTGCTTTACAAGTCCATTGCCATGATTAAAATGAATAACCCAAGAGATAAGCCTCTCATTTCTCAAAGTACTCTAGTCCATACTGTATCACTCTGCAGCAGAACATACTAAGCTTCTGTTTACACGAATGGCTGGGGTAGGAATAAAAGTACTTAGGAGCTATTTGAGTATTCAGACTAACATTTCTGTCTCAGTGAGTATGTTTTCTTCACCTATCTTTGATGCACAGCTGTGAAAAATTCTGAACCTATGTAGTACCAACATTTTTCAGCAGAGCAGTATCATTTACGGGAATTGTATAATCTTTTTCTAACATAGTTCCCTCCTCAAATAGGCTTGTCTAGTCCAAATTTATCCTTTAAATTTACTTTTATAGAAACTTATGTAATAGCAACACAATTTAATAGCCCAAGCTTAGCTTTCTTTCCAAGGGCTGACACTGCTACTGCAGTAGGTCCTACGGTCATGTGCCAAAGCAATGAGGACTTTGCTACCCTGGACTATTTTGTTTCACACATTTGTAAAGCTGTCAGCTTTATCATTATTGAGAGGCTGCTGAGGAGACTGGAAGCCAATTGAAGCATATCACAATGAGTACATGCAGCAGTTTAGGCAGCCAGGTTTCCTGAGGTTGCTTCAGCACAGCAGCAATTATCTCTCACTGATGCCAGAAAAAATCATCCTTTAAACAATCTCTAATTCATCTTGATCAACATACGTAAACATTTTGTTAAAAACACTCTCATAAGGCCTAAGTAATCATTTAAAGATCTTCCTTGGATTAACAACCAAAACCCAAGGTTTTGCTAAATAAGAACATATTAGTGCAAAAAACATCCACAAAAAGCCTGAAGGATTTAATTTATTACCAAACTTGCAATTCTCCACTTCCTACTTTCACAACAAAATTGAAAAAATGAAGACAGGAAGAGGAAATAATAATTCATCCATCAGCTTTGAAACCTTTCTAGGCCTTGGAAGAATCACCAAGACAGTATTTAGAGGAAGGTCCCACCCAGCATAAGAAAAGCTGGCCTCATCAACCTTTCTAAAAACAGAACTAAAAACAAAGGAAACAATCAGTTTCCATTTACAATTATAAGATGAACCAAGAAATAAAACATTTTCTTCATGTTTTAAGTTAATTGTATCTTTAAAATATCTCAGTATGAAATAAGCTAAAATGCATCTTGCCCAAATCATAACTGTGTAAGAGCTACGTTACACCTATGCTACGTTAACTGCATCTAGATCTATTTTGACCCAATAGTTTCTACAGGACAAGAAAAGAAATTACCAGTAAACTAACCCAAGGGAGGGTGTTTGTTCTAAACCATCACATTCTGTTAATTTAACGGTCATGTTAGTCAGTGCATTGGTTTATCATGCTGCTTTACAGTAGGAGCTACATTCAACATCCAAAATTTTGTAGCTCCCAGGGAAAAAAGGAAAGAATGTTAGCTTCCTTTATTTGGAACTGAAGGACTGTCATAACATGCTCTGCAGTACTGTTGCTTAACAAAGATGAAATAAAAATATTTACAGATTCAACTATTACAAGGCTTGGATGATCAGAAAATAGCTATCATAAAACAAAGCATCTGGAGGAACAGTGAGCAAAAGGACACTTCGGTACACGAACTCTGTGGCAAGGCCAAACATAGCAACTCTAGTGAGGAAAAAACCAAGGCAGTTGGGATGGTCATTATAAGCCACTGCAAAATAACTTAACATGAGAAAGATAAGAAATGACACTTCTGAACAAACATCCTCTGAAAATTAGAGGCGGAAAAATGTTCTATATGCCTTGTCCAATATCTCCTCAGCTGCACAGAAACATCCTCAGCCTCTGCATCCTTCTTTGCTTACAGCTGCAATTCCCTACCCACGAGAGCCTTAGGCTGCTGCTCACGTACCCCTAACTCCCCACCACATCCCCTCAGACTGAGCAGGGCTGACTATCTCACTGCAGGAGGGAGAGCACAAACAGAGCTCCCTAGACAGGCTCCCCACCCAAACAGGGAGCTGCAGGGACTCTGCCAGAAATTACAAACTCCACAGCATCCACCTCCCTGTCAGCAAGTTCAAAAGGATGGTCACAAACAGCATTAGCAACTGGACCTTGGCAAGAAAATACCACTTCGAATATTTTGCAATATGCATCTTGCAGAGCTTTTCCTTACACAATCCAAGTATGGTAATTAAAAATGAGAAAACAGTTCCTCCAGAAAATACATCCCATAGATTACCTTAACAGTTGTAATGGCCACTTTAAAAAAAAAAAACAAAAAAAAAAACCCAGTTGGTTACCAGAAATTGCAGATAGGACCTGAGAATTTCATGGCCTTAAATAATATTCCGTTAGCAAAAATTAGTAATAGGAAGTTAGTTATGAATAACACATTTTCATAAGAAGTGCCAGTTATGCCTCTGTCACTCAAATCAAAGTAACAGTTAAAACTTTTTATATGCTCTAAAGCTCATACCTCCACCATTTGCTCCTTCAAAGGAAAAAAGAACTGAGAAGTCTATTTGTATTTTTACTATTTATATGTCATTACTAGAATAGACTTGGAGGGGCTTTTCTGTGGAGGGGGTTGTTTCAGCTGATATTTCTCCATCTTTGGAAAAAAAGAATTAGAGCTTTTATATGCAAAAACATTCAGAAAAACAAGCATCAGGAAGAAATTAAACCAGACCCAACTGCAGAATTTTCAATTGTCACTAAAACCCACACTAAACTATACCTTCTGGACATGGCTACAGTACTGCAGATTCTTCCCAGTGCTTTTCATATACTTTGCAATTATACCTTTTAATGAGTTGATTTTTCAATGAGATCTTATTTAGATTTGACAACCCACTAAAATAAAGGTTTTTCTATTGAGCAGATCCTCTCATAGATAAACGAATCTTTGAAGAATAAACAAGTTACCAGTTCAGAATCTGTCTATTCTGGCAATATACTTACATTTATGCCCAATACATAACGTGCAGTATCCAGAATAACAGCTATTTGGTGCCTAGCACCAGGCAAATTTCTCCTGGTGGTCTCTCTTGTGGGAGAAGGAGGTTTCACCACTCTGAAAGTCTAAAGAGTTTTGAGAAAGCAATCCACCTTTTCTATAGAAACACATACGTTTATTTTGCAAAAGCAGCAGAAGTAGATATTTCACAGACAGCAGATTTCTGTTTGCATGGTTGTAACCTTATAAAGCAAGATATATTTGAAAAATAAAGCAGAACTACACAGATTTTAAGTAAAATAATAACTGCTGACTTCTGGTAACAGTAGCCTCTAGTTTTGCTTGGCTCCAGAAGTGATCATTCTGAAATCCCTTTCAGTTTGTATCCAATGTAAATACCTTAAGAAAGTTTATTTCCCTTCCTAAAAACTGCAGGTTGAGATTATTTTATCCCTTCTCAAACACATGATTAAAGTAACTCATTACACTGTTCCATTGCTGCAGCTCTTGCCATTGTTTCCTATGAAACTGATTAGCATAATACTACTTGAATCCTTCAGTTATTTTCCTCATCCATTTAAGTATGGATAATTTCATTCTGAAAATATTTTCAATATAGTATTTTTCTTTAGAGTAAAAAATTATAAATCATAGGACCCATAGAATATAACAACATTTGGGGGCTTCTTTCCAAAATAATGGAGTTTTAACAGTGCTGGCAAATTCCAAAGGCCATGTAGGAAGACAACTGAATTCATCTTTGAGACAACTTAGGGCAAGAGCAGGAAAGAATGAAATATCAGACAGTTCTGATTCCCAACACTGCAGCAGGAGGTCTTGATTTCAGGAACTGGCAGTCAAGGATTGGTTCTCTGACTGAAGGATTCCCAAATAGCCAAGAAATTTAGTTTATAGCAAGGCCTCTGTCAAGTTATTTATGACTGAATAACCTATGCCTGAATTACCACACCACCACACTGCCACAGCAGCTCCAAGAGGGGAGAGCAAGTCCAAAGGGAAAACATCCAACCTGGTGAGAACACAGACGTCAAGAGAGCTATCAAATACCAAAGTGAAATTACTTCAAGCATTGAAAAATTCAGAAAAATGGTAGAGAACAATAAAGCCGAGAGAGTGTCATTATAACACTGAAAAGAAAAATTCTGGGGCTAAAGAGACTCCATCAGTCTGGAAAAATAAGAAGCCTAAATAGCTTCAGGACACATTCCAACAGAAGGTGAATGCTGAATACTAACTAGGATCAGCCTCCAAGAACCTTCAGCTTTTCATGTTGCTTGGGAGAGTAACGTACACAACCTCCATACTTCAATGCAAAAACGCAGAATCCCTTGCAGAAAGATAACATGACAAATACACGAAGATTTAAAGCCAACTGCTGCAGGAAGAATACCTAACAACTTGTCACACAAAGCAGTATTTGTCATATTTGAGACAAAGGTGTCTACCTCAGTAAAAGCTGTTCCAAAGGGAACAGTGACTTCCCCACCTGCACAGCGGTGGTCAGCAGGGAGACTGGCTGTGCGGGCTGGGGCATGGTGTCCTCTTTAACCTCACTGACAGCAAACACAAGAGAGATAGCTCACATCCTCAAAGCCGAATGAAGAAGAAAATAAATTCATTTCTGTTCTCATACAAGGGTTTAAAAGTCTCATCCTTCTACAGAGTGATCACAAAGATTCCTCTCATATTCAATAAAATAATCTCTCTGCTGTGCTTTCTCGTTTGTTTCTCCAGCATACCCTTTTTTTATCAGCATTGTAGCCATACTGCTTTTGCGGAAGAAGGTTATTTAGAAAAAACAAACAAGCACTTTTATTGTGCTGCATAGTGTCTTTAGGGAGTGTCTGCCTTTCTTTCTCTTAACATCAATCTTAAAGTTAAACACACATGAAGCATGGGGTTTTCATCTCTGAAATTATAGTTACACACATGAACTAAAGACCCACCACTATGTTATCGCAGCAACAAAAATAATAAAGCTTTCAACAGTACTACGGGGGTAAAAGAAATAAACACAGGAACTCCTACGTGATCCAAAGTTAGTTTTCAAACGAAAACTGTCTCATTCCATATTCTGAAGTCTTGGGACACTGGAAAGGTGGTCCCTTACAGAAAGAGTAATAATCACAGCACCACACTTTTGTTAAAAATAACAAAAGTTTTTAAAAGCATGATAAAAAACCCAGAACCTACTGGGATTCAACATGATATTGTCACTCTTAGTAGATCAGCGTTGGCACCACAGCACAACACTCCTGCAAGTCTTGGCAAACCCTACTGTTGTAAAGGTGCTGCAAGGTGATCTTGGGCAGAACCCCAAACCCATGGAAAGAACTGGGTCAATACTCAGCTTTGAACTACTCCGGGAGAGCACAGACACAAGAGTGACTAGATAAATACATCAAGTCAAAACATACCTCAGAGTTGAACCAACACTTAGCAGGGAATCACAATGAAAGCGCACTAATTTTTTTTTTTTTTCTGATAATCTGGACTTCTTTGTGTTGTTTTTACATCTTTAGTCAAATTGTCTTCCATTTCCCAAGAATTTCGCAGTATAGGCAAGGTCTCAGACTAAGATCAAGGAGCAGATTCTGAGCTGACAGTAACAAGGTTATGGTGGAGAGTGAGGGGGTGGGAAATAAATAAAAATCTGAGCAAATATTCACAGGTTGAGCACCATCTCTGTGGCCTTTACAGCCATTTGGAAAACCGTGATCACATTCCAAATTGTTTCAAAGCAGCATACATTTAAATCCAACATACAGGGCAAACATCACAATTATATGGAAAACATGTTGCAGATGTACAGTTTTTAACTTGACAATGTAATTAATGATTTTCACCATTAACTGATGACCATTTGCTTTGCGATAAAATAAAATGTTCTATTTTTAAGTGGCAAGATAAGATTGGGGAAAAAAAAAACAGGAAAGAGCAAAGGTATTTGGCCATAAAACAAGGTAAAGCAGCTATTTTAAAAAGGTTAGCAGTCTCTGGCAAAGGCTAGAAATACTTAAGGCCACATTAAGTTCTACTGCAAGCATTCTGCACTGCTCCCCTGCTCTACACATCCAGCCTATTTCCCCAAGCTGCCAGACACATTCAGAGATGCCAGGCTCCTGTGTTTCTGACTTTCAACACCAGGCATCGGCTTCACAGGATGAACAAAGTATGGCTGGCCAGGACGAAGCTTTCACATAAAGAAAAAAAATTACAGGAGAAATGTTCTGAAAAAATTTTAACTGGATTCATGAGATTTCCCCCCCTTCCCTGCCCCAGTCCAAGGGAAGGATTTTGTAGGGCCATCACAACCTTTGCTGTATGAATACATACTTCCATACTATCCTATATCTCCCTGTATTTTGCCAGTAACAGATACTCCAACACCATCCTGTATATCCCTGTGTTTTGGCTCCATGCATACAGTAATTAATACTAGCAACAATTTCTCCAGCAGATTATTTATACAGCATTACATGGGAAAGGTCCTGCCACTAACATTCTGCAAGCTCTGCTTTCTCTTTCGGCCAAACATTCCTTCCCCTAAAAGCACACCTTTTCACAATACAGAACATAATTCCATGCTCCTGCTCACTTTGAAGTATTTCCTGAGGTGTTCTCTTCCAAGCCTCTGAATGCTCCTAGGTGCAGTTACTTGGCAGTTAAACTTTTCTTCTTGCTTTTCACACTTCTCAGAACAAAGTACAGTGGTGTCCTCAGGGAAGAAGGCACTCAGACAGATTTGTAAAACCAAATATGAATCCATTATCATAATGACTCAATTAATTAAGCAGTTAGGCATGGCTGGAAGTGACCTGCTGTGAGAGACAGTGGTAAACTTCTCGTATAGTATATAAAATACCAAAAAACAAGCCCTAGAGCCATTAATCATTATCATCATTGGAAACACCACGAAGCTTATCTTAAAAGTTAAAGAACCACTTTAGAAAAGCAGCAATTCTCCCTGGTGCTTTGCCTGGATTATTTTACTGCTATTAAGCACTAAATCATCACGAAAAAGAGAAGTCTGGCATTCTTTGATTCTTAGTGGTTCATCTGACACCATTAGAAGCTCATTTAACAGCTGTTATGTGCCCAGCCATCTCAGGCTTTTCTAGAAGGATGCTAAATACCTCCCTGATGTCTTGAGTCTTGAATGCTCCTGATGTTCACCTCTCCAGCCTTTTTTTAAAAAGAGATTTAAAATTATAATTGCAATGGAACTGCCACTACCTGTAGAGCCAAGCGTGACAGGTACCCCAAACACCTTCCTGATGCAGTAAAATCTTTTATACAGCAATCAAAACACACATCATATATGCAGTGGTACAACAGTAAAAATAAAAAAGTTAAACTAAAAAAAAAAGACAACCCAAACAAACAAAGCACCAAACCAAATGAAACTAACAAAACCCACTGTATTTTCAAAAACATGAAAGAGGGAGGAAATCTTCAAGTTTTGTACCTCAACAAAATCTGGTCTAGAGATTAATGAGTAGCCAAGCCACCTGAGAAGCAATTGGTGATATCAAGTTATACAACCATGCAGCATGTAAACATCTTTTCTACAACATTAGTCTTTCATATTTGCATTCATCCATTAATTACTTTATTGAAGCATAATAAACCCAAAGGGGCAATGCAATGTTATACCCAAATGTTCCCCATGGATTCAGATATTAACTCCTAGTTAGAAACATACAAAGTTCATGAAGAGAAAATGCGTTTTGAACAACCACTAAAATACAAGTAGGCATGACAACCGGCCACAAAAAATACCCCAAAACAAACACAAATAACCAAAAAAACCCCACAAAAAATATTTTATTAATTCAACAATATAGCTGACCTTCTACATACACAGCTAGGAAGATCAAAGAACAATTACCCCTGCCCAAACTGCAAGTAATTGGTATTTTTCCCCTGGGGGGCATTCATTGGCTCTATACCCTGAAAGATGGCATTCATTTCTAACTCCCACTATCCAGCACTCAAAGATAACATTCACTTGGGATATCAAGCTTTTTAACCAAAGGCTCCTGATTAGGCTTTTCTACCTAAGTACTGTACAGATCAAATCCTACTTGGGTGCAGCAGGCCTGAAGAACACACAGAATCTCTGGCCTGCAACGCCTCTGTTCAAGCAGTTCTGCTGGCACGAGGAGTGCTCTGTACTCAGTCTGCCACAGCAGCACAAGACACTCTGCACCTCTTTCTCCTACTGCTGCTTTTTGCAGAAACCACCAGGTCAGGCTGCAGGTAAGCACACCAGTTCTGCAGCACACACATCACTCTGGGGATGCAATGTTTGTTCTTCTGCATTCCCTGGTTGGTCTTATTCTTATTTTCAGCTTCATCTTAGAAGAAATGAGCCTGTGGCCTTTGTCCACACAGAAACTCGTTTTAATTAAGACCTAATGCAAATTACCATATAGGCACTCTAGTATGAGCTTTAGTTTTAGCTACCTCCTGACGACCATCAGTTCAAAACTTGAGACTTGTCCACACACGATTTTTTTTTTTTTATAAAAACCTTTTGAATAAACCATTCCAACTTATATTTACAGTATACCAAAATAGCAGGAGATGGAATGAAATATTTCCAATATATACAAGTTATTTAGCAGTGGAAACCATACTCGACCTTCTTATTCATATACTTCTGCTGCAATACTGAATCAAAATAGCCTTTTCTTCCTTTTGGAAAGAAGTTGGATCTTCCAATAACTGCCACATTTAGTTCTTGGATTCATGCAAGGAAAAAACACTATTATTTCCCACTGCTAACATTATGCAATAACACAAAAGTTAGTGTGTAAAAAGTCAATTTAACACATTCTGTGAATTTCTATTATCATGCAGAGTATATACATAGATGAAGGGGAAGATAATAAACTGAGCAAATGGGAACTATGTTCTTTAGAACACACAGATATCCAGACACAAACACTTCAGTGTTTTCCTTGAGTAGTATTTGGAGAACTGTGCAATATGTGCTCCTGGCTGCAATATGCCACAACACAAGCTAGAGACATTCTGCGATCCTTGAGTAGGTGTACAGAAAAGTAAATAAACTAAATGGTATTTTAAATGAAATGTAACGTTCTAGACTATACCCCACCAATGGTGCATTTCAACAGGGTTGTATCTTTTGCCTCACAACTGTTCAAACCAGACAGAAAATGCTGCAACCTTCTTAGGTTAGAAAGCTGATCTTTCTTCTCCTGGTGAACAGAACACTGTGCCCACACTGTTCCTTTCAAATCCTCAAATTTCTAAAAACTATGCCAAATGCACTTGCAGTAGGATATAGTTAGCTGCTTATTCAAGCTGAGAGCTGTATATCACTGGAGAAGTTAAAAGCTGCTCTGAGGTAAGATACAGTTTCCTCTCTGCAGAGTAGGGCTATGTGAAAGCCAGGCACCAGCTTTACGCCAATTTTCTTAAGTAAGCTAAGAAAAATGTGTGGTCGTCCACACTTGGAAGGCAAGGTACTGCTATACGGGATAAGAGTGTACTCTTAAGCTCCAGGGTTTTTTATTTGTCAGGATTTAAGTCTTGATAATTTCAAAAGGAACAAAATTGCTCTCTTCCCCAGACATCACAGGCACTGCCACAAGCAGGTACAAGGTGCAGCTTCCCAACATCTCACTTCTCTGCTCTGCACTGCCCCGTTCAACATGCTCCCTGTTCCTCTCAGTGTCATCTCTTCTTGATAAACAGGATCATCCATCCAGCACCAGCTCACATCTAAACATGATACTGGCCATTAGCCTTCAGAAAGATGAGCTCTTCGGGCAAAGTCACAAGATTTTATCACAAGTGCTTGTATGTCAGCACTTCACAGCTCATGGGACATAGTTACAGTCTTTACGCTGATCAATGCAAATGAGGATATTAACCTCATCTCATTAAATCAACCTTTTTTCCTATCGCTTAAGCTTTACCTGCTCCCCACACCCATGCCCCTCCCAGCAGAGCTACTGAGCCTAGGCAAAGCACGATGCTTAACTCACTCACATCTCACTCCCCCAAGCCAAACAATCTACTTATCCTCCTCCATCTACTGCTGCAACCCAGCTGCTTCTGCAGAAAGATACCACAGTCCTTGGACTGGTCTACATTATCTAGGCTCAGCATGAGAATGTAAAATACTTTAAGTAACTATAATGGTTAAAATAAAGTTTAAAAAAAACAAGTCTTCAAAGTTGGGAGGTACTGCTGCAGAGAACACTCCTCTTTGGCAACCAAGGGTACCAGGAGAATGTTCTGAAGTCCACAAATAGGCTCCAGTTTGATCTCAAAATCAAACTGAGATTTGGATCAGTCCACTGAAATTACTCACTTCTAAGCACTAGCCCTGTCCATCAGAGTAGTGTATGTCACTACTATGTATGAGGGTACCTCCCTCTCATCCATAAAGATGTAGCAAAAAGAAGTATTGAATATGAACAGAATTGTAAATCTGCATTCAGCACACAGATGCCACAGCAGCAGTGCCAAGCAAACAATAAAAAAATGTACTTGCTGTGAGCTAAGTCATGTCTAATTTTTTTCTCAGTCCTAGTAACAACTTAGTCTTTTTTGTGCTTCTAAGAATAACTTATCTATAAATAATCCCCCAAAATTCATTCTTCAGCACTATTAGTATTCATATTTAAAGTCATACAGTTGTGCCAAACGAACCTTGCCTAGATCAAAGTAGAATAAGCATAACAGAATTAACAACATTTTAAGAGTCTGAAAAAGAAAATTTTGATGTAAAATAACAGGGTTTAGTGATTGAGTATTTGTATTCAACCCAATCCCTTCTCCATTGATGGCAATGGGAAAATTGCCACTGATTTCAGACTGCAGAAACCATGTTTGTACGGAAAATCTGCATTGTTTTAGGGAGCAACTGCCACCGTGAATCATAACACTGAGCAAGAAATTCACAAGCTACATGAATACCATGACTTGCATTTCAAAACCATACACAAGTACAACTGATTTTACATAACACTAGAAGACGAGTCTTCCTTCAGGATACATCCATGTGCATGTCCCAGAACAAACCTGTCTGTGCCCCCACGCCAAGACTTGGGTGTCACCCACAGAGCGAGGCCGGCTCCAGCAGAGCTCATGCACAGCATTCCCAGTGAAGGCTGAGCAGCTTCCAGGCAGTCTGGGGAACTGCGCTCCATCTACCACTGAAAACAAAACGTTTGCAGAAAGTCTTTTTTCATATGTTTCATGAATTCCAACATCTAGTTTTTAGCCAGTGCTCAGGGAATTTTTTATTACAGTATTTACATGAGGTAGCCTGGAGGTGTGTCATACTCCAAAGGAATATAGTTCTTTTATTAAACTATTACATTTGCTCAATTAATGTAATAACCTCCTACATAATCTCATTTGGAAAAAGAGGAAGGATCTTACAGTAATCCATTCACAGTGCTCTCTCCTGATAGCTCTAGCTCAAAGAGTTCAGCAAGTCCCTCTAGGTGAGCAAAGGCAACCCTCTAAACAGAAATTCATGGAAGTTGTTATAAAATCAAATTAAAAGAACAACAACAAAAAAATCACACAGGTCTTCCGATCAAAACTACAGCTTATAAAAAAATTAAATGTGAGAACCCAGAACTCATCTACTTTTATTGTAAGTGTTGGCCATAATGTATTTTGTGTCCTAAGAGAAAACTTGATGTTAAGTAAAAATGATGCTTTTCATTCTTCTAGGCTAAAACTGACAGAATCCACCAAGAACATCTATTTGACAAAAAACTATCCCAACAATGAAAAAAAAACTAAAACATCACTGTGATATTTATGTACAATGGTAAATTTGCCTAAGTGCTACAGGGGCATGAAAAGCTTAATAGGTGATGCCCAAACAGGCAGCAATCTTCACTCAAGAAGAGCGAGATGCAAGGAATTCGATTCAGCCACCTACCTGATAAAAGCAGGACCAAGGCAGCCCTCAATCATCCTCCCGTTGTTCTCTCAACCAGAGCTGCCATAAATATTTATAGCAAAAAACCCCCTTGGCCTCCTGGCAGCCACCTTGTGCCCTTTTCCAGGTTCTCCATTCCATCCCCAAACTTGACATCATTCAGCTGCCAGTCCCCTTAAACACCTACACACCTAGCATGGTACATGCCTAAAAGACCACAAAACCAGAGCAATTCAGCTCAGGCAACAAACTTATTTTTCCGTCCCGTGTGACTTTCCCTGCAGGGGAGCTCAGTGCTGCATCTGCAAATGGGATCCCCATGGCCGTGCTCCAAGCTCTTCCTCAAGTCCTGGTCCTTCACCTCACCCCTGCCCTGCTTGTGCCCTCTTGGCTGACTCCTGACTCCAGTGCCCAACCTCCCAGCCAGGCTCCCCGGTTTTATTTCAGCCTTGCCTGCTCCCTGTGACAGCCTGTGCTCTCAGCAGCACTTTGATTACATATAATCCAATTTCCTGAATTTCACTTGAGCTTCTAGACATGCTCTCACCCTGCTCTGTCCTGTGGCTTCCCTGGTGTACTCAAGCACTAGCATCTGATTCCTGATCAAGGGGTTTTACCTCCTATTGCTATTTACTTCCTGCCTTTTTCTTGCAAGCATGGTGTAGCTGACATTCACATGCAGTCTCCAAAGCACACATACTCCTCAAAATGCATTTACTGCAGCAGGATCCAATATAATAGAATTTCTTAAATTCATGGAATCTTCTTCATCAATACTCCTGGCAGAAGTCTTTGTCTGGCTGCTTGTTCTTCTGGTTTTGATTTGGTTTTTAAGCAGATACACTTTCTAGGAGATGCATCAACACAAAACAGAGAAAGGTCCACCAGCATACACAAAAGCAAGATGGAGATTGACACATTTCCATGAGCAGCAGGCATCTCATACCACAAATGCACCCTGCATTTTAGCTAAGGAACTCCTTTTTTGTTGTGTTCTCTCTAAACTATCTGAAAGAGTGAAATAGCATAAAAATTTTTCATAGCCTACAATCAAAACAAATTAGCCATCCATCAAACCCATCTAATGAATTAAAAACATGCTATGTCCACCTATAATACAATACAGGTAATTAGGTCCAAATTACGCTGGGAGAATCACCATTCAACATTAGCTTAACACACTTTGAGTCCATAAAATAATAAACACTGAGCACTGCACTTTACATGATTCTAGACTTGTTTGAAAGGTATGCAATTGAGTAACCAGCTTCCTACTGAACCGATTTCAAACAGAGATTCTTACTGCCCATTCAGAAGTTGTATCCCAGTTACCAAAACAAGCATCCAGTGAACAATGATGATTTGAGAGTCCTAATTACCAACGACTCTGCTTCTTCTATAGCCATTTACACCCACACAAATCAATGTATGACAACTTCGAAGTATTCAAACATTTCCACGTTGACCAAATCGCTGAACAAGGAACTGGGCAGCAAACACAGGCTCCTTTTACCCCTTCAAGAAGTACCAAAGCAGCATAACATAGGTCAACCTGAAGGTCAACGAGGATCCAGCAGGATGGAGAGCCTCTGGGTAAAATTCATTATGACTCTAATGAATGTTTTCTGCAGCTGTTTCAGCTGGGATTATCTAAGACATGGCATGTCAGTACTCCCCTGAGCAGGCAACTCAGGAGGAGAATCAAATCTTCACAGGACACATTTACAGCTAGAATGTATTTTTTAAAGTCCCCTCAGTACAGTAGTAAAGTAGTAATACTTTGGGGGCAGTTACTTTTTAGACTGTGATACACCTTTCAACAGGCACAATAACATTACCTGATGCATGCTGCCTCAAATAGTAATCCCAAGGCTAATTTTGTTGATTGGCTCTGGAACAGGAAGAATATTTTACCTCATTTTGATTCCAGTTAATTTCAGTTCGGGCCTGTACACAGCCTTAATGGTGAGCGACTTTCAACTTCATAAATACACGTTAAACTATGAATCATGACTAAATGAAGGTATTACAATAATTTCAGCAATTTAAACACATTTCAGGAAGGGGGTTAATAATCACTTAAAACTGCAAACTTTTGAGATAAGACTCTTCCAGAAAACAGGATTCTACATAAGTAGGCTTCAAACCCCAAAATATTTATGATACAGAAAAATTTAAGAACAAGGCTTTGATTGTAAAAACATTTCCAAATCTATACATACTAAGATCTTTATGAGTCTTCAGAACTTGTTAGTATTTAGCAAAGGCATTTAGCCATTTGCAGCACTTATTTTTTTAATCAAGTCTGAGTAGTTCCTAAATTGGCATGCATGTCAAAATCTCCAAGTCACATTAGCTAAAAACAAAAAAACTCTAGAATACATGTGTAATTAAAAGTAATATTAATCATCCTTCCTCATTTCTTAGAAAAATCACCCAGTATTACCAGAAATTACACCTACCAATCAAACATGTTGATTAAGTTTACAAGAATAACCAGCTAAATGTTTTACCACAGCAGATGTATTATTGGTTCTACAGTAACTGCCTGCATTTTCATATCTACTGTAGGGAGGAAGAGAAAAAATACATATATACCATTAACTCAATTAGAACATTTTTGTTACAGATGGCAATGATCTCAGTGGAACTACAAGATGAATAAAATATTAGCATGAGAAACAGGATTTGCATCTCCACACAGATTTGAAAACTCGGTTTTATTAACAGCTGCTTAACATATTTGGAAAGCAGTAGAAAGCTTTCTTCCTCCACCACTGCTCTGTCCACCAGCGCCATTACTCCATCAGAATATTAATTTTAATCATTATTTATGTACTTCTGCACAAAAGTCTTTATGCACATAACTTAAAAACAAATCAATCAGTATCACCAACTTCATCTCTTATTCCCAACCTTAACAGCTCCTACCTCTTACCTAGAAAACCTATCAAACAACTTCCTGAAAAGACCTGCCAGAACTTGTGTTTGCAGAGCACAGGACTTGCTGTTATCCTACAGAAAGGTCACCTTTCAGTAATTTCAGTGAAAGACACTCAAATCACCTTGACTGTTATGACCTGCTATGGAAAGACACCCCAGACACAATGCTTTATTCATCTGTACCCACATGTTTACTGAGATCACTGGTCACGTGTTAGGTTATGTGCCAAGTGCAACCAAACAACAAGAAACACTGACTACTAACTCTAGAGGAGATAGCAGACAAGTTTGCTGTAAACTTCAAAGGAAGCAGTTTGGCCTGGATGTAGGTTGTTTGGGTTTGTTTAAAATTTTTCAAGTAGTAAAGTTTAGACAAGTCAGTGTAAAGTCATTATCCTAAAAGTCATTAATTTTTAGGACACTTTTAGCCAGATGAGCCTTTAGGACAGCTTCACAAGACCCATACGGCCAAATCCTGCACCTGAATAATTTTACATATAGTGGTTTCCACTGCTGTGATAATTATTACTGATAGCTTGACACAAAAAATTCCACAAGACCTAAGTCTTTCTCACTACAGTGTTACCAACTTAACCATACCAGATCTACCAATGTTGCTTTAAGAACAAAGAGGAATGAGATGGAGGTTAAACCCCAGTCTGAAATGCCTACTGACCCCCATGAGAACGTAGCTCAGTGATAAATGCAATAGTTCAAAGAAAAACTATCCATCTTCACCAATACTAACTACTGGATATAGCTCATTTGACAAAAGCAGGTCTACAGCCAGTATTTGTTCTGTCCAAACCTGTCTTGGATAGATGCTTAAGAAAAAACAGTGGTGTGTGGAATACACGTGCAGTGTTATGAAAATATAAACAGCTATACCACAGCAATCCAAAAAAAAAAAATAATCTTCAAACTGCTTCTCTTCCATAAAGCTGGCACACATTAATTCTAAATAAATTAACAAAGTATATTCTTTTAATTTCTAAGGAATTTTTATACTAGCAATAATAGAAAGCAGTTTCCTGAGTCTCTTAACAGTTGACTGAAGTTCTTTTTAACAAACAGATACCGGGTTAGATAAAGGGCAGTCTAGGCTGGTATCCCAAGACAAGTGCGTGCCTGGGGGGACACACAAGGGGCAAGGAAGTACGAAGTGGTCTTCCCAGAGTTCAAGCACTTGTAGTTTAGGAACTTTCTAAGCCAGATGCTTTTGGTGCATTGTGAAGATCTCTTCATCAATTTGTCATTTCAAATCTGCTCGAACCCATTTACATGTCTGACTGCACAGATTTCTGGGGCTGTAAAGTGCATGATTTACTCACATGCTGCATCAGGAAATACTGCCATTTATTTTCAACCTGCTGTTAAAGAACTATCACTGTTTTTTCCCCTGACTTCAATTCTGTGAAAGAGAGTGAATATCAGTTCCCTGTTTCCCACAACGTTTGGGAATTTACATACATAAAAATATCACCCACCAGCTATATTTTTCCAGATCCATCTGGTGAAATTCTCATTTTGTGGCAGTCTTTGCATGGCTAGACCTGTCATTCTCGCCCTTCTAAATACCTTTTTAGGCCCAACCGCATTATTTAATGCGATCTCAAATATTCTCCTTTTTTTCCTCTGGTACATATATGTCAAAGAACACAATCATGGTAAAATCACCATTGGACTATCAAGAAGTTAACCAGCTTTAATGAATCTTACATAGTCATAGTTTTAGATTATCAAGCAGCAAGTGCCTAAATGCAGGCTTACCCAACAAAAAGCTACAAGAGAACCATTACAGTCCTGAAAAATTGTCTTCTGAAAACAAAGTCTTAAATAGTTACATTGCATAGACGGATGTGGCATGTATTTAAAACACTTAAATTCTGTCATCGCACTTCAGAACACAAACTGAAAGAAACTAAGCCTCATTGCTCTTACTGCAGGTTTGGTTTTTTTAAAGGTAAAAATGTCACAAACATAAACACAAGTCTTGAAATAAGACAGCTGGCTATCTTGGTACACTTCCACTGATTAATTCAATTGCAAAACCCTAAAACTTGCAGTTCTTAGGCTAGTAGTGTATTATGACCAAAGACAACTCAACTGGCTTTTAAAGGAGTAAAAAAAAAAATCTCTGCATGAAGCAGGCAAATAGCCTTCGGAAGAACTTCAGCAAAAGGTCTCAGCTCTACTGTGACAAGTTAAAGTCTCTCGAGTTAAAGAGTCTGCAGCTGCTACTTCAAGTTCATTTCATGGGCACAGTCTGCTGCGTTATCTGCTACGGTATCTTAAAACAAAGATCCAGGAAGAAAACAAACACATGATCCCAAAAGTTTGTCTTGCATGCAAACAAAGCGAGAGAGAAGCCTGATAAGAATGGACAGAGAAATATTTTGGTAGAAAGTTACAAAGTATTTCAGTAGCATTACATAACAAATTACACAGCCTTCCTACTCATTTATTAAAGTGCTCATACATGGCAACGTCAGAAGGAACACGCCAGAAGGAAAACAACATCAGCCAACTCTGTTTAGAACACCCCACACAGGAAGGCTTGCAAAGCATTACACATAAAGAAAGAAGAAATCTAGTTCTCTAAGCACTGTCTTCTGCTCTCCTAGCCTAAAAGTGGTTGCAATTCTTACTTTATTTGCAAACAACTGGATTATTGACCAAAAAAAAATGCTTGGCAAATAGCTTAGTCAATGCGTAGTCCATCTCTAGGCTTCCTAGAGAACAGGTCGAGTTCTATGATCTCTTGCCATTTCTCTAGTTTTATCTCCAAGCATTCTTGTCTGCTGATTTCAGGTTCCTCATGGCAAACTCCCTGTCTTGTTCCAGTTCTGTAGTAACACCATTTACCTCTTCCTTCCATTAGAAAAAAAAAACCAAAACCCAAACCAAAACAAAACCTAAAAAAACCCAACTTATTCATGTGGTATTAGTGAAAAGACCTAATGCACAAGAACGGCTACAACTATTTCTCATGAACCTTATATTTTAAATTTACCTCAATCTACAAAGCAAAATGGGAATAAAAATATTCAGGCTACACTTTCTTCTTTTTATATAAATGAGTTCCCTTGTTTCTGAAACCAAATATAGAGCACATGAACGCACTGAAGATTACTTAGAAGGGTTCATATTTTACTTGCAATATATGCCAAGTGGAATTTGCTGCAGGGAAGGTTTTTAAAGCAAGTCCCTGTTCAGTCTTTGTACTTCACAGTTATACTGTGGGTGCCAGAACGCTCCAACATAAGCAAGTCTGGCTTCCACTACAATTGAACTCTCAGAGAACCTTGAGACTTGCAGAGTTCCAAAAGACAGCAGGGAAAAAAATGCTGTTAAAAGTGTACTTTGCCCATCTAAATCTACAGAATTTTAACTTTCTGCTTAATTGAGCAAGACCATTCATGTTTAAAGAACACCTTTAAATAGTTGGGAGAGAAATGGGAAAACAGAGCAAGAGTGTTCAACTCCTGCAGAGCAAGAGCTTGTCCCTACTGTGCAACTTCCTTTGCTTTCTTGAGTCACGTTTTCCAGCAGATAAGATCAGCTTAGAGAAAGCAGTAGAATACTATTTTGACTATAGATTTATATGAACATATGGATGCTTTAGAGTAAAATAAATATAATAAATCATTGCAAAATTCATTTCCCTGTAAAACATACAATGCTTGAGCTGAAATCCTGCATGTTGGAAGTCCAGGGAAAAAAAAGTAAAGTAAGTTGTGGGGTTTTATTTTAATTCTAACTAAAATTTGCATTTAATACCTGATAAATATGTCCTAGGACATTAGAAATTCCTGAAAATGCAGACAAATAAATTATTTAATTCCTATCTCAAGTTAATAGTATTTCCTAGTATAACGCCAAAGGAAGATTGATTCAAAACACTTTTATATACCACTGAGACAACCTTGTGTGAAAAGAAATGCAATGGTTTAGATGGGGGCCCAACACTGTGCTTTAGAGATGCACAGCCTGTGAATTCTCAAGTTCTGACGCGTGCTATCAGACACTGCCATGTTATCTAATTTAATCCACCTATTTAACAATTAAATTTAAGATTAACAACAGCATTTTTCATTCCACTTCTATCATAAGACCATTCCAAACCCTTATAGGGCCTGGAATAACTCTCTCGTTTCCAGACTGGATCTATGCATAGGAATCCTTTGCTTTTGTCCACAAAATCAATATTTCCCCTCATACAGTATTCAATCCAGTGACCTTACCAGCCTATCCCAACTACCCTTCTATTCACCTGCTCCACTTTGATTGCACCATTCCTACACAGAAGAAACAGAGTTTACTCAGTATTTCAGATGAGGCCTTACCAGTTCCTTGGGTAAGAACATTAATACTTTCTTACCTCCGTCAGGAATCTTTCTTCTAATAAACACCATCCTAGGATAGATCTCAAGAATCTTCTAACTCCAGTTAGAAGAGTGATCATTATCACTATGTGCTAAATTATCAATATCAAGCTATCAATCTGTAGTCAAAATGCTACTCAGTCATTAACAGTTATATACCATTTATGACATTAAAATATATCTAACACATGGAACTGGTATAGTCTGTAAAAATAATGACACATTTTTAACTGAAATCCAAGACTGTGTATTTTCAATTTTTGAAACCTTCACACAATTCTAACAGAAAATACCATCTCCACACCCGTACAGTTACAGAACTTTGGTCCTTATTTAGTAAAGTATTTTTGCAACTTCAGACTGGAAGCATTCCCATCACATTCAGTGGATGTCTTTAGAAAACTAAAACCACCCTTTAACGCTTTGCTGGACTTAAGGGGTTAATACTTCAAGGTGAATACTTCGAGGACCCTCGAGGCTCTTTTGCATTTAACTGCTTCAGTCTCCTCAGAACGCTTAAAGCTTTAAAATGCAAAAAGCAAGTATTTCGCGTATCTATCCTTCCTTTGAATAGATAAGCTAAGCTGCAAGAGCTAGGCATGCGCCCTGAGCTTCTTGCATTGAGGTAGAGCTCTACCCAGTGCCTTCGCACATTTACAGATGAGAAGTCTTATTTTCCGCTGTTCTCCCGCTGCCTTCCAAGTGCAAATCACTACTACAAGAGGATCACGTGTGACCATATGCTAAATTGAGTTTGCCCAGGAGATTTCATTCATCGGTTCCCCAGAAAGTGGCGATTAAGCCTACATACTTGCAAGGCGATGCCATTTAATTCAAAACCACGTAGCTTATTCCAAAAAAATTTAACTGGAAAAAAAAAGAAGAATTAACATAATCATAAAGCCATTTTCCTTACCAGACTATAACAAAGGCGGAGGCTTTAAGACCACGCCCGAGCTGTTAATTTCACATTAAAGGTGCTAAACACCCAGCGCTGCTCCGCAACAACCTGTACTACAGTCTGTCTCCAAACACACCTTCTGTTAATTTGTGACACTGCATATTTTGCTGCTCAAGAATTAAGAAAGCCAGCGCTGTAGAAGCTATTTATTCTGCCTTCCAGGTGCTTCATAAATATTAAATGAGAACAGATACGAGCTGCTACACAAAAACTTTACAGCTCGGCGGGAAGCGGCCCCACGGGTCACGCACGAGAGACCCCGACCTCTCTCAGTAGCTGCGGGAGCAGCACCCCTGCACAGACCCCGGAGAGCCGCTCGGTCCGGGCACGCACCTTGCCCCGGGGGAGGCAGCGCCGCGGCCCCGCCGTCCTTGCTCGCCGCCGGCAGGACAGCAGCGGTGCGCGGCGGAGCGGCCGCTTCACCTGCGCGGAGGGTGCGCGCAGCCCGTCCCTGGAGGGCTACCACCACCCCGCTGCCCACCCGGCCCTCCCACCACGGGCAGGGGCGCACCGGAGGGCGGCTTCAGCCCGGGTAACCCGGCGGCGGGACCCGCGGAAACTTCCCGGTGGCGCGGCACACCCTTACCTTGATGATGCTGCTCCTCCGCGGGGTGGCCTTGGCCGCCTCCAGCAGGCAGACATCGGGGTCGGGCGCTGCCGCTGGCCCCAGGCTGCCGCCTGGGAAGCGCTCCGCGGTACCCACGGCCGAAACGCCGCTCCGACGCTCCCGCCTCCTGCCCCCGGCTCCCGCCGGAGCGTCTAGCGATACCGGCTCGGGCTCCTCTTCGGCACGGTAAGCGGCGTCGGGAGGAGCACGTCCCGCCGCCGGCTGCTCTCTGCCGCCGGCAGCCTCTGCCATCGCCCCGCTGAGCGGTGTCAACTTCTACGGGGCGCTGGGAGGGCGGGGGAATCACACGGACGAAGGAACGGACGGCGTCCCGCGGTGCTCCTTTCACGGCACGGTGGCGGCAGCGCCAACTTTCCCCGGAGGAGCCATGCCCGCCCCCGGGGCGGAAGGTGCCCGCGCGGGACTCCGCGGTGCCGGAGGAGCGGGGCGGGGGACGCGGGCAGCGCGCAGGAAGTGCAGCCACAGCCCCGCGCTGTTGTGACAGGAGCCGGGCTTGTGTTGACGGACGGCGCGCTCGGCCAATCGGCGGCGCGGCCGCCCCCAGGCGGCGCAGCCGCGGCCAATGGCCTTGGGGAGGGGCGTGCCCGCGGGACTCCTGGACGGGCGGCCGGGGAGGTGCGCGGGGGCCGGCTGGGGCGGTGTCGGAGGTCCTGTAACACCTGGTCGCTCGCGCCGCGACCTTGACGAAGCGAGCCCGTGGAGGACCGTGCCACCTGTCGGGAGCGCTCGTGTGCCGGGGCGGCCGCGGGAATGCTTCCCCGCGCGTGTTTTAGGCGGGTTTGGGCTGCCTCCGTTCCAGGCTAAAAGCAGCGTGTGGAAAAGGTGACTTAGGTTAAACACCCCGCAGCCCGCGTAGCCCTCAAGTGGAGGCACTGTGGTAGGAAGAGGGACGCTGCCAGCGCCGGTCGTGGGGGCTGCGGATGTAAAGGGCACCTTAAGGCTGCTGACGGCGGGCCAACAGAATGGGTGCGAGGCGTAAGGGAGAGCTCGCAAAAGACGGCGAAGACTCACGCTGGGATTCCTCCGCCTCTTAGAAACGAGCCAAAAGCGAAGCAGGTTGTGTGTGGCTGCGACTTCACCGCCCGTTCCCCGCCGCTCGCTCCCCTCTCGGCCGCCGGCCCGGGGCGGTCCCGCTGCCGCCCTGCCCCTCACAGCCCCGGGCCCGGCGGGCGCTG